>LPNX010512830.1:464007-504990 GCA_001517045.1 Pseudotsuga menziesii | reverse complement strand
ACATAAATTACTGACATTCAAAATGTAAAATGGATGATATATATTGTGTTCAATGCTGATAGTACTTGATTTTGGGTGCTACCAAAAGGGTGATATGCAATTGGATATTTCCTGAGGGATTCTGTTAATGATTTTGTTTGCTTTCCCATCAGTCCTTTTTGATCTGATTTATGTTGTGATAAGAGATAGGAAAAGTATTTTGGGAACTAGTTGTTTGGGCACTTTTGATTTTTTAACTAGGAATTCTAAACTATCCATTCTATGTTTTACTTATTTAATAATTACCAATGGCTCTACCAAACACATTTCAAAGTTGAAAAGGGCCTTTCATGTCACCTATATGGTTAGCATTTTGTATTCGCAGATGAACAAAACTCTACCAAGGAGCCTGCCCATTCGTAGACCTGGCGATTGGAATTTGGAACCAGATGTTTTTTGGGATCATTGTTTCTTTTAATTCTTGGAAATTACTTTACTATAAATTTGAAACTATGCATGCTTAATTTTTTCTGTTTTTGTTACCCATGGATCCACAAACCAGATCACAGAGCCCAATATGGCCTTTTATGTTTTATGCCACCTATATGGGTAGCATTCTCTATTAAGTGACAGACAAGAATATTTGAATATTGAAATATGGGCTTCGCGCAATATACTAGCAGAATCTTCCTCTATATCTTGGCTATGACTACTGCGTAGTACACAGATCCCATCAGGACTGCTGTCTTCCCCTTCTAATATTTTTTCTTAATCCCTGTTTTGAGAGCATATTCAGGAAGAAAAAAATCAAGGTAAAGTTCCTCAATTCCATTTTCATTTCCAAATGACAACACCTACCCAGCTGGTACCTATATTGTCAGCAGTTACAGTCAACATGGATTCATAAATGGCATGCTCTGGATAAAGCAGCTCAATGCTGGCACATAACTTAATAAAGTCTAAGTGATAAAGTACTTGGAAAGGTTGTCAAGCATAGGTAGGTGTTGGTAATGTGGTAGTTCTTAGCTAAAGGTATTGGCGGGTTGTGAAAGAAGAGGTGTCGTCTACCTATAAGTAATCCCGGATGACAAAGTCTTCGGGAAGAATGTCTGGAAGTACTTCATAATTGTGAAGTGTTGGCCATGCCTTAAGATTATGACAGTTGGTGTCATAGTCATGATTGAAACTTTGATAATAGATTCAAGTGAAACCCATGCCAAATCCGCAACTGATGAGAATATGCAACCAATGGGAATGTTAAATGTTTGTGAACTCGATATATCAAGTTGGGGATGGGCACACTTCATTGCTGCATATTTATAGGCTGAGTCATAGGAAAGCAGTAAGAGATATTTCCATAGGATTTTGCTAGAATGACCAAAAAGATAACAATCAACATGTGTAGACAATACATGGAGGTGTTGATAGACAACGGGAGCACTTAGGAAACACATAACTTGTCCATGATCTTTTTGTATTTTTCACTTCGTTAAGGATTTGAAACCAATGTTTCGATCATGAATCTTTTTCACTTCAGGGAAGTAGAGATAGCAAGAAGTTTTATGAAGAAACCAGCATGACACCTCATAACTTGTTGCGATAGTACTCCACAATGTCTTATGGGTTGTCTTGGAGAGAATATCGAAAGAGATCAAATTGACATAAGAGATACTTGGAAGAGTTGTTTCATGGTACCCATGAGAAACACCCACACAATTTCGAGATATTTTTTTTAAAAAAAATATTCCCTTCCATCGCTTAAGCGACAGTTCTATCTGTCGCTTATGTGACACTTACTTCTTTTTACCTCTTCTTCTTACCGTCGCTTATTCGACGCTTACCTTTTTTTCCGTCGCTTAAGCGACGCCTATGTCCAGAAGGTGTCAGTTAAGCGACGCCTGTAAGTGTAAATGTTGTTAAAAAATTTTGTGACCGTCGCTTAATTAGTGTCGGATAACCGACGATGTACATTCAACCGACGGTTAGTTAAGTGTCGCTTAACCGACGGTTACTTAGGTGTCGGATAACCGACGACAAGTTTTCGATGCTTAGGAAAAAATCAAAGTGTCGTACATGCGACAGGATAGTGTCGAAAATCCGACATGACGGCCGTCGGATTTTTGGTCGAAATGTAGTAGTGCGTAAGAAACGTTCCAGGCATGAAGACTCAAAGGAAATTCAGCAAGTAAAGATGAAGCATCTAGCGAAATGTTGGAAATGCAGAGGACATCATTTACACCGGGACTGCCCAATGAGTGAACATAAAGAGGATAGCAGACACAAAGTTCTCAACTTGGGGATGAACCAAAAGCTTAAAACCAGCAGGAGAAGCATGTGGAAGTCGAGGGGCTTGGTTCTGAAAGTTCAAAGTAAATAATTGAACATGGGACAAATCTGCAAAATTTTGAAATTTTGATGTGCAAATGGTATATGCATTCCTATGTATTGGAACACCGAGGACGGTGTTATTCCAAGGGGGAGGGGATTGTAATACCCCAATTTTGACCCCATTTGCATTAAAAGGTACATGATGTATATTTTGTAATTAATCGTGGTGTGGAGCTAAAGGCAAAATCCCCACCATCGATTTGGTTGTGTATGTCTCGGCAATAGGGATCGTTGTCGATGGTATATCGTGCTATCCAACACATTATAGTTTTGGCCTCATGTAAATATGCACATTAATTAAAATAAACCTACAGCCAGCTACGAACGTGCAACAGTAAATGAAAAGGGCATGATTCCTAAGGTTAAGGGGGGTTGTCTAACCCATGGGGGGCCATTGGGAGTTTTCCATGTGTCGACCACCCACTAAACTTATGTTTTTTGATTAGTTGGGAGCAATTATGGCTAGGGAGTGGTGGGTGGCAGGACTGGCCGTCTTTGTCCCACATACACTCCACCAGTGAGCTCGCTCTTCCTCACGCAGAGGGCAGGGGGAACGATCACCACTCTCCCACTCTTCCACTCATGGTTGTGGTCTTATTCATTTTCCATCATTTTTCCCATCCTCATATAGAGAGTCATCCTCTCAATTTCTTAGGCACGGGAATTCTACATTGTTTTTCCTCACGCAGGGAGCTGCAGAAACCATTGTTGTCACTTAGGATTTTCCCTGTGCAGGGACCATTCACACTGGGGGCTATGTGTGTGTCTGTGCATACCATACCCATTTTAGTGGTAAGTGTATGTCTCCTTACCGAGTGTGGCCGTGTTTGATATCAAATGTGGTCTGCGTTTAGGATTTTCCTTTGTCTGTGCTGGGAGTCCCTCTTCTTCCCCATTTGCGGACTGTGTATTGTTGCCATCATTTCATTGTGAGGATTGGGGTTGTTGTCTTCCCCTGGTTTTGGGTTGATTCTTGGTTGCTATGGGTGCAAACATCTTTTGGGTTGGTGCTGAGTTGTTTTGGCCACGCTAGGGCCAAGAACAACTCTAAGTCGTCTTGTTTACTTGAGTTGTGTTCACCTTTTCATTTGGGGTTGTCACCCTACTGTCTTTATCTTCTTCAAAGAGCTGTGAATTGTTTGTTTTACTACGGTATACAGTGGTTGGTATTTGGACTGTTGAGAGTAGGATTAGAGGCTAGGTATGCTTGAGAAAACTGGTGTTTGGAGCCACTCAGGCAGAGTTAGACTGTCGGCTTTCTTCTCCACAACCCTGAAGAGTATGGGAAAGGGAAGTCAGGGCCTGAGGGACTGTGAATCAGAGAAAGGACTGATTCCTGGTTTCATTGTGTGGATGTCTTAGAAGTCAGGTTAACTCTGGTGTAGGAATCCTTAGCTCTCCATTGAGGCCACCAGCTTAGCATTTAGCCTTTCCTAGCTCCTTGACGGCCTGATAAACCCTACTATGTGGGATTGGATGATTTGTGTACCTTGGCTATGTGTAAGACTGCTTTGACCCTTATTCCTTGAGGAATCATGCCCAGCTCGGAGGTGGCAGTGTTGCTGAGAGATTGATGAGCACGCTGGCCTATGGTTGGGTGGAACGTTGCAGCGACGTAGCTGGTTGCGGGATGAATTCTTTTTAAGACGAGTATTCTTGAATATTCTGTCTCTACATTTATATTTATTGATTAATGAATATGATGAACATGTGGTATGCTTAAATGAACATATGTTTGCTTCCACTATGTATATGAAGGATTATGCATCTTAGTATGTTTTATGTTTTAAGCTTTATATTTCAGCATTATATGCCTGTTCATGTTCATGGGGCTATTTGCCTAGATCTTTGGTGTTAGTAGCAACCTCTTGCCCGGTCGAAGGGTCGGCGACATTACAACAAGGACAAACTGCAATGGAGACAGTGACGTATACGGTACCTGTTATGCCGGTTGTACTACTTGTAGCTGTGCTTGCGTTGTCTAGGGGGGCTCTCCTTTCATAAAGTACGAATCATACGTTCTTTCCTGAAGCAAATCATAAACGCGGCGGTTTTTTTCGTCATGTCCAACTGATCGACAAAATGTACAGTACAAAATTTCTACCTTGGTAACCCTCTTCTACCTATAGTCACAATTCTCGTGTCGATGCCCATAGACCTAGCAGATGCGACACCATGGTGCACCAACACCACTCAATGGGCTCGGGGCTCCTCATAGCAAATAGTTCTGAAATGTCGGACAAGTATCCTTGGTATGTCCGTTAGCATGGAAACAGGTGCACCAAATATCATCACGATCTTCCTTAGTCTTTTTGATGTCTTGCAATTGTAGCGTTAAATTGGCCAATTGTGCCTGAATTTGTTTCATTCCAACGCCGGTTTCCCCTACTAGTGATGCATCCAATTTCATCGTGGTTTCCAGAGCCTCGCTCTGCATCGCAATATTTTGTTGCATTAGTGGTTGCTGGATATGCGCGATAAGCGCTGTGATAAACCATTCTTTATGTTGAGCATCGCTCATCTGAAAACTGACCTGAGCCATCAATGTCTTAAATTGCTGATCAAATTCCCAAATTGTTTCATTGGGGAATTGGTTTATCTCTTTCAATTCAGTAATGTACTGAGCTTTGGATTTTAGCTTCTTAAATTCCTCGAATAGCCATGTTCTGATCTTTTCCAGTGTCTTTGCAATACCTCTCTGAGGCACCCAGGTGAATCTCATAAACCATTCCAATGTGTGGCCCCTCAGAGTAGTGGCTAGCTAACGTTTCTTGACATCATCATCAATAATTTGTCGAGCAGCCCAGATCACTCCACATAGGAACCAGTACTACTCCGGATCGTCGTTACCATTTCCATTGAATATTGGCAACTTCATTTCATCTCCTGCCATTCTGGACTTTCTTCCTCCTATTGGTGCTCTATTACTAGACTGTTGCTGACACGTCGGGCAAGTCGACGTAGAATGCGCGTTCCTTCCTTGTGGTGGAGTAGTGCACGGAGGAGTAGACACATTACTACTGGGTTTTGATCCTGTCATTCTTCTGGGTGTAGCCTGGGCCTATATTTCATCGTCATGACAAAAATTCCGCTTCGTCCCATGTGGTTTTTCTTCATGGTATCGCACTTTGACTTCAGCAGGACCTTCTCCCATCCTCTGCCTCTTTTCTCGAAACCTTTCTCCTCCCCTCGTACAACCACTTGTTTCTTTGATGACCTTTACATTCTCACCCGAAATCATTCCCATCTACCCCTTAATCCCTTATGCATTTCCCTCCTTTCTGTCATGGTTCCTACATCCCCCGCACACCAGAATTCCACTACTCTTGGTCCATATTTAGGATACCCTTTTCACAGACTAGTTTCTTAATCGACAGTTGTAGCGACAATAGGAACCTTCCATGAGGTTTGATGAAAAACTCCCTTTCTACCTCGCTGAAATATTGATTGGTATCGACCGCAAACTCAGTGATGTATCCTTCTAAGATACTATCCAACCATACCTCGACTACCCGTGATGCCTTGTTGTTGGTTTCTTGTAGCACCTGGATTAATTTTGGGGTCCAGGATGTCGGCTCTCCTCCTTGAAAGTTTGTCTTCCGCTTAGCAAACTTTGTCAACCATTCCTGCAAGAGCACAGGGAATTCACAAAAGAACCATTCATGAGGACCGTCGTGGATATATCTATCCAACCAGTGGCCCATCGAAAACTTAGGATTCCAATTTTTGGTTTTAGCAAACTCCTGCAACTTCAGATCAAACCATCCCTCGATCTCTGATCGAGTCAGATGCAAGAACATATCCCCCTCCTAATTGCTACTCGGTCCTGGAAATGGAACCATTTGTCGGTGAATCCCACCAACAAAGCTTCGTCGATAGGTTCTCGCTCTGTCGACACCCTACAACACACTCTCCCTGAGCAACAGCCCAGACATATTTTAACCTACCCGCAACGTCTGCGGAGAAGACAAGGTCTCACCCGAGGCATTCAAGGGAGATCTGTCAGAACTGAGTTTCTGATAGTGGGGAAGGAGGATATGGGGATCTGACGAAGGGAGATCATAACTTATTTAGTCCTCATACAGTATCAAAATATCACAGCATTATTCATCATAGCACATCAAACATGAATTATAGCAACTTAAAACCAACATATTGCATTGATGTAGTAGAAAGACACTGAATCACATCTATAACAAGTGATTTTAACCAAACAGAGCCGCAACATCACAACAGATCTATAGCAATAGACAAGAATTGAGCCATATGCATCGCATCATATATTAATCTTGCACAAATGCACCACATTACATAATCCGTCCCCAAAACCGGACACTGCATACATCAGAAAGAAGCCCAGATAAAATCACAGTTAAGACAGGAAAATCTCCATAAGACAGATTGCACTATATCATATCCCTTACAATTGTGCATGCAATACAATTGTTCACACTTGCTTACATATGACGCTCTATCTCTATATCGCCCCCCTTCTATATTTCCAAAAATGGATCTATAAATAGGCTTATGCCATTACATCAAGGGTCCACTAATAACTGACTTCTAACCGCTAATGACTTATTGCAACAAAACTTTGTCAAAATATACATAAAATATTCAAAAACAGTTATCTTCCCACTTAGCGTGCCAATCTGCCCTTGTGCGGTACCACATGAGCTTGCGCAGCTGCCACAATGCTGTGCAACTCACTTGTCCTAAACCCCTTGCCAGCAACTACTGTACAAAAAAGAGACCCGATTGGAATCTTTTTCCTATTTTCAGACTCTTTAAACATGAAACCACCATCGATCATTTACCATATTGGGCTCGAAAAAAATCCACAAGATAGTATAATACTAAGCATACTTATATTCCTTCTTCGAGCTCCTAAAACTATGAAGAAGGCTCAAATGGTGCCCACACACATTTGACATAGTCTTGTTGAGTATATAGTTGTCATTGATGTCAAAGGTGTTCATAAATGAAAAAGGAATAACCATCGTATATGATGGTTGAACCTACTCAGTAAAAGGCTAAAGTAGTCATACAGTAAAATACCAAGGTAGTCATGACATGGCATGGAATAGTTGGGCATGTGGCATGACACATATGATGACATGGAATAAAAAGATCAAGTGAATGAGGATCAGTTTTGAAAGATCAAGATCAAACGGTGGGCATTAATCCTGCACAAGATCCAATGGTTAGGAAACATCTCGTAACCTGCATGCAGAAGGAAATTTGTGGGGAGACAACTTAGGAAAGTTGGTCGGGCATCCCACATCCCGCATCCTGAAATCTGGAGATCGGACGGTTGAGATCAATCCCACCAAAAATAGATCAACAGTGCGAAAAGATTGTTGCAGAAAAGAATATTGCGGAAGTCCGTAAATCGAAAAAAGCGATTCTGCATCCCGCATCCCGCAATCTGCAAGATCAACGATCAAGAATGACTCCGCAAAATATCAACGGCGTAGAAGGAATATTGCGGAAAAAAGATTGCAAAAATTTGAAATCTCGCATCCTGCATCCCACAATCTAGAGAGATTGGACGACTGACGTTAGTTTTACTAAATCAAGATCGACGATGTGGAACTGATGCTGTGGAAAGATGATTAGGGAAAGAAGTTTGCAGAAAGGATAAAAAGGATCATTGACATCCTGCATCCCGCATCCCGCAAACTGGAGATCGACAGTCAGGAAAAATATCCTACAAAGATCAACGGTCAGAAATTGTTGTGAGGTAATTTTGATACGGAAAGGGGATTTCAAGGAGGAAATATGTAGAACAGATCTACGGTCGAGATCATGCTTGAAAATAGGATCAACATCTCTGATTAAAACTGGTCAATATCATTGCAAAAAGAGTTTTGCATTGTGGAAATATCAGAGAACAATAAACAGGACTGCGAAATTATGATTTGAGGCTGAGCGAGGAATGAAATGCCAACATTTGGTGAAGGAATGTGATGAATTGAAGAGGTAAGTGTTATTTGGGTGTGTTTGTAAACAAACAATCATGACCCAAATCAAAAAGACGCAGCAATGAAGAGTTGCGGTGAAACAATGAAGGTACAAGGTATTTAAATGAATTTTTGTGTTCTAAATGAGGTGTCTTTGTTAATAAGTTTAATAGAGTCCATAGTGAATAGCTTACAGCTATTCCATAGTCTGAATAAAATCATATTAGGGTGGCAGGGTGGTGCTAGGGTATACCACAGGTTTGCATGGGGGTCGTAGCCTCCTTCCAGTTGTAGTTGGAGAAAAGGGTGTCGTAGCATCCTTGTCTATTAAAAAAAGACAGAAAACCATAAGGGGTGTTGTAGCATTCCAGTCTGTAACTGCAGACAAAACCTAGGTTGTATCTTACGTCCGTTCTATTCTAGTAGATAAAACAATTTTGTAAATTCATATTATTAATGAGTATGAGTTGGTGGTTTTCTATTTGAGGTTTCCATGATAAAATCTGTCATAATTGTTGATTATTTTGTGTTTTAGTTTTAAAAAGGTCAATACTGATTCACCCCCCCTTCTCAGTATTGTGAGTGAAACCAACAATTGGTATCATAGCAGGTTGCTTCACAACAACTTAACCACTAGAAGGAAGATCCCACTCAAAGAACACAATGGATCAACAAGAAGGAATGTCCACTAACAAACCTCCACTATTTACCGAAGAGAATTATGTGTACTGGAATGTTAGAATGAGATGTCATCTGACATCCCTGGGGTGGAAGGTTTGGGCAGCAACTGAAATAGATCATAACATAGGAAATCAATACCCTACAAACACAATAGAACTAGGTCAATATGAAGGCAACGCCAAAGCCCTAAATGCAATCTTAAGTGGCTTAACACAATCAGTATTTACTAAAGTTATGCAATGCACATATGCCAAACAAGCTTGGGGTAAATTAAAACTAATCTATAAAGGAGAATCTAAAGTCAAAGAATCCAAACTTCAAATATATAGAAGTCAATTTGAAAGCCTTAACATGAAAGAAGTGTTATATTTCTATCATTCAAGCTAGCATTATCTTAGGATCTTTAACTAAGAGAATAACAAGCACAGCAATCAAACATAAGAGACAATGAACACAAAGTTTTTCCTCGGGGAAACCATAAAGAAGAAAACCCCGCAACTTCCTTAGAGATAGAATCAACACCAAAAGCAAAACCCCAAAAACAGTAAGATGATCTCTCGACAACAGTAGTCTCTCTCTCTCTTGTCCCAGCAACTTATTCTCTCTCAATTATGTGCTACAACTGAGTGTGAGTGAATGTGTGATAAATAGAGAGCCCCACTCTCTATTTATACAAATTCCCGACTTGACAATAACTCACTAGTGCCAACTTCTCTAGGAGAGTCTAATAACCCTAGGGCCCCACAACTGCGGAGACTTTAACCCTTTATCAATAGGAGGGTTACCCACAATGACTTTATATGACTTGTTTACCTTATTGAATCTCTCGATAGGAAAATCGGGGCATGACATGACTCACATACATTACAGACACTTCTCAGAATAAACATCAGGGTACAATACATAATATATACAAGTGAATACATTCTGAAGTTACAAATACATCAACACTCCCTCTTAACTAGGAAGGTATTCTCTCGACACAATTTATCAACACAAGTCTTCTTCTCTATATCATCTGGATCATCATCGAGTTCTCATCATCTTCATCTTCAAGCAATATTCATCTTCAAGTCATCTTCATCTTCGATTCATCTTCATTTGGATCTGGATCATCATCACTGGATCTGGATCATCACTCAATCTGGATCATCACTGGTCATCATCACGGGTGCTATCTCTTGATTCTTCTCATCACAAGAAGTTCTACAGAGCCAGACCTTTTTCATGTTGGTTGTAGGCCTAGCCTCCAAGTAGTTCTTCATCTTCTTCAGTACTTATATCTAACCAAGTCAGAAAGGCCCGCCCAGCACTTACATCTGACCATGGTCGAAAACTGATCGCAAACCATGTCAGAAGGCTCAGCACTTATATTTGACCATGATAGGAAACTCATCACACATCATGTCAGAAAGGCTCTGCACTTACATTTGACCATGATATGAAACTCATCACACATCATGTCTGAAAGGCTCTGCACTTACATCTGACCATGATAGGAAACTCATCACACATCATGTCAGAAAGGATCTGCACTTACATCTGACCATGATGGGAAACTCATCACACATCATGTCAGAATGTCTCTGCACTTACATATGACCATGATAGGAAAATCATCATAGATCATGTCATAAAGGATATCAAACCTAGGCTGAGTGTCAGTCCCAGACTGAACAAATTCCTAGTAACTGACCAGGTGCCTCCATTCTCCCAGAGAATGGCCTCTCAACACTAAGCTGAGTATTCCTGGTAACTGACCAGGTGCCTCCATTCAGAGAATGGAATTCAACACTTATATCTGATCATGTGAGAACACATCTCACAGTCACCTCAGAATGGCTCAGCACTCACATATGACCATGGAAGGAACCAATCCTCTCACCATGATAGAATGACTCAGCCTTACATTTGACCATGGAAGGAACCAATCCTCTCACCATGTCAGAATGGCTCATGGACTCATCACTTACCCTTGGAGGGAACCATGATCTAGAGAACACCAAGCTTCTCCCTGAAGTATTCAAACTTCACTCTGGCCAATGGCTTAATCAACACATCAGCTATCTATTTGTCCATCGCAACATATTGGAGCTTCACTACTCCTCTCTGCACCATATCCATAATATAGTGATATTTGATCTCGATATGCTTCGACTTGTCATGGAATACCGGGTTCTCAAACAACTTCACACAACTGTGGTTGTCTCAATATATACAAGTAGCATCCAACTAGAGATCAAATAAATCAGACATTAGCTTCCTCAACCATACTGCCTCACAACTAGTTGAACAAGCTGTGACATACTCTTCTTCAGTTGTACTCAGTTTCACGCAAGACTGTTTCCTACTAAACCAAGAGATCACACCTGATCCCATACTGAAGCAACACCCTAAAGTGCTCTTTCTATCGATGGCATTTCCTGCCCAATCTAAATCAACATAACCTTTCAAGTTAATCTTATGATCAGCCTTATACTTGAGCCCATAATCAACTGTACCCTTTAGGTACCTCAGAATATGCTTTGCAGCAATCAAGTGAACATGTCTCAGATCTGTCAGGAACTGGCTCAAGGTGTTCACAGCAAAGCAAATATCTAGTCTCGTATTCATCAGGTACATCAAGGACCCAATGATCTGATGATACATCGTGGCATCAACCATTTATGATGAATCATCACTCAATAGCTTCAGGTTCGATGCCATAGGTGTGGTCATGGCCTTGCAATCCATCATCCTGAATCTCTTCAGGATCTCTATCGGATACTTCCCTTGTCCTAGGGAAATTCCATCTGCATTCTGTCACACCTCCATGCCTAGAAAATAGTGCATCATACCCAAGTCCATCATTTCAAACTTGGCAGCAAGCTTCCTCTTTGTATCAGTAATCAACACATCCATATCTGTTACAAACAGATTATCTACATACAGTAGGAGTATCACTGGGTTGCCATCTTCAACCTTGTAGTAAAGGTTGGAATCTACTTTACTCTTGGTAAAGCCCAAACTGGATATGAAACTACCAATTCTGACGTACCATGTCCTGGGTACCTATTTCAAACCATACAAGGCTTTCTTTAATGTAAACACATGAGTCTCCTTGTCATGTGTCTCAAAACCGAGTGGCTACTCCACATACACTTCCTCTTCCACTACACCATTGAAGAAAGCAATCTTGACATCCATCTGGTGTATCTTCCATTTCATCACTGCAACCAGGGAAAGTACTGATCTGATGGAAGTGTATCTGGCTACAGGTGCAAAAGTTTCTTCATAATATATTCCTTCTTTCTAGGAGAATCCATGAGCCACAAATCTTGCTTTATATTTTTCTATGCTGCCACCTACAGCATGCTTGATCTTGTAGATCCATTTGGAAGTTACAGCAGACTTCCCTTGTGGTCTTGGGACAATATACCAGACATCATTCTTTATGATCGATTGATACTCTTCGATCATAGCATCCTTCCATCATTTCCTTTCTGTCGCTTCTTCATAGTTGGAAGGTTCTTTAATGATGAAGTCACATAGTAAGGCTACATAACCGGAGCAGGACCTGGTTCTTTTCCTTTCTCTGTGATTTTCTAATGGAGCCCCATATCTTTCTACACCTTGGATAGCCTCTCGTACCCAAGCAGGTTTCCTCTTGTGAGGATTCTTCTCCTGAGGTGGATCTACATGTTCTTGAGGTTCTTCTAATTCTTGATCTTCTTCTTGAATTTATTCGTTCATGGTTGTGTCATGAATTTCGGGTACTTCTGTTTCTTTAGGTTATTCAGCAGGTCTCTTTCTAGATTTATTGTAAGTTGAGTCTTCATGAAATGTTACCTCCCTGCTGATGTCGATCTTCTTGAATCCTTGGAAGTATATTCTATAAGCCTTCGAGCTTTCAGAGTATCCCACAAATATACCCTTCCTTCCTGAAGGATCTAACTTTGTCCTCTTTTCTTTCAGAATATGTATGTACACTAGACAACTAAATATTCTGAGATGGCTACCTTCTAGTTTCTTGTTGGAAAAGACTTCTTCAAGTGTCTTGTTCTCAGGTACTCTGTGTGGAGTATGGTTCTGTACATACACCACAGTTCTGGTAGCTTTTTCCCATATATGCATGGGAAGATCTTGATCATGAAGCATGGCCCTTGCAACTTCCATGATCATTCTATCATTCCTTTCGGCAACCCCATTCTGTTGTGGATTATATGGAGTGGTTAACTCCCTCTTAATCCCTGAATATTTGCATAATTATTTGAATTCATTTGATGTGAATTCTCCGCCATTATCTGATCGAAAGGTCTTGATCTTCTTTTCTGTGTGGTTCTCGATCAAGGCTTTGAATTCCTTGAACTTGCTGAATAATTCATCTTTGTTCTTTAAGAATTATATTTATGTCTTCCTAGAAAAATCATCAATTAAAGAAACATAGTATACATACCTGCTTAATGAACTAGATGATATTGGACCACATACATCGGAGTGGATGATTTCCAATATTCTTTTTGCCTTGCTCTTGCTACTTGGAAATGTCTTCTTTGTGTTCTTTCCTTTCGCACATCCTTTGTAGACACCATCATGTTTTGTCTGTATTTATGGAAGAACTTCAACATCTTTGCTTGCAAGTGGTAGTGCTCTGTAGTGCACATGTGCAAGCCTTATATGCCAAAGTTCATTTGGTTCTACCGAGTCATGAACCAAAGCTTGTTCTGGTTGGCCCTTCAATTTGTATAGACCTCCTTCTTATTCCCCAATCACTACTGCATTATCAATAGTCTTTCCCTTTGGCCACATGAGAACTTGGCCATCTACAAATGCAACCCTCATGCCTTTTGCATCTAATGCAGATATGGAGAGGAGGTTCTTCTTTAGTCCTGGTACAAACAATACATACTTCATCTTTATAGACTTTCCAAAATCTAGCTTATAGGAGGATTCCCCACTACCTTTTATTGGATACTGGTAGTCATCTCTAAGTTTCACTTTGTGGGGTGATTCATGTTCTGATAGTTTCACAAAGGATTCTTTGAATCCTGTCATATGTTTGGAAGCCCCACTGTATACAAGCCAATCATTGCTTCCATGTGTGATGTTTCCCGTGAGAGCGGAAATCAAAACATATACTTCATCACTTGAAGAATCATCACTTTCTTGTATGATTCTCTTTGTGGAAGGTTCATCATCCTCTGCAGCATGAGCATGATGTCTTCTCTTGTTTCCCTTCTTCTTGTGAGAGACATTTTTGTTCTTAGGACATTCTCTAGCATAGTGTCCTCTTTCATCACATATGAAGCATCTGAATTTGGGTCAATTCTTGTTAAATTTATTAGGATGAGAATGCTTACCTTTGTGATAGTCTGTCCTGCTTTTCTTGGAGTGTACTATGAGAGCTTGATCTTCACTTCCCATCTTTTCTTCTCGGGCTACTATTCGAGCTTCTTCTTGTGAGAATTCTCCCACAGTTTACTGAAGTTGACTAGCTTCTTTCTGGAACAGATCCCTTGAATGAAAGAGTCCCATGTCCTAGGGAGACCATTCAAGGTGGTCATTACAATCTCTGCATTCTCCACTTCTTCATCCACTTCTTCAAGTCATTCTTTGATCTGGGAGACCCTTGTGAAGTATGACTGTATGGTCTCCATATTCTGGATCTTCACATTCTTCAACTGGTTCCTCAAAGTCATCTTTCGGTTTATGTTCTTTCCTTCAAACAGTTTGGTCAGGGCATCAAACATAGCTTTAGGTGTCTTTAGGGAGGACATCTATGGTGTGAGGTGATCCTTGATTGAATCAGCAATAATCCTCTTAGCCATGACCAATTTCTTCTTGTGTAAGGCTTTATCCTCATCTCCCTTTGGAACTGGAACCTCTTTTGCGATGTAAGAGTCCAACTCATTTTCTTCCAGGACCAGGGAGATCCTATACTTCCAGGCTCGGAAGTTATCATCTCCCTCAAGCTTTTCATCAAGCTTGGTATGATGAGACATCTTAACTGAGAACCTCAAATGGAAAGATATTACCAGGTTAAGATTTCAAATCTAGATCTGGAGCTGAATTTCTGTGGAGCTGGTTCAGAAGCAGATAGGGTTTGACTTTTTCGAAGTTCTGTCCAACCAAAAGCTTTGATGTTGATCTCTAAACTTCAATTTTGGGGAGGAGATCAATCCAGGCCTGGGCTCACTCAAAAATTCCACTTCTGTGGAAAGCCCTAATTTTCGGTAGCAGTGTCGGGTCAAAAAACTGAAAATGCTCAGAATCGAATTATGCTTCGACAAAAGGATGTGCCCTAGAGAGGAGAGTCAACCTAACCTTCTTTTGCTAAAAATATGTGGATAGAGATCCAAAAATTAGGAATCCCTAGTTTCCGTAGATGCACAGTGTCTTCTTCTCAGGTTAGCTCTGATACCATGTTAGACCTTTTATCATTCAAGCTAGCATTATGTTAGGATCTTTAACTGAGAGAATAACAAGAACAGCAATCAAACATAAGAGACAATGAACATAAAGTTTTTCCTCGGGGAAACCATAAAGGAGAAAACCCCTCAACTTCCTCAGATATAGAATTAGCACCAAAAGCAAAACCCCAAAAATAGTAAGATGATCTCCCAACAGTAGTAGTCTCTCTCTCTCTCTTGTCCCGGCAACTTCTTCTCTCTCAGTTATGTGCTACAACTGAGTGTGAGTGAATGTGTGATAAATAGAGAGTCTCAATCTCTATTTATACTAATTCTCGACTTGAAAATAACTCGCTTGGGCCGACTTCTCTAGGAGATTCTAATAACCCTAGGGCCCCACAACTATGGGTACTTTAACCCTTGATCAATAGGAGGGTTACCCACAATTAATTTATATGACTTGTTTACCTTATTGAATCTCCCAATAGGAACATCGGGGCATGACATGACTCACATACATTACAGACACTTCCTGGAATAAACATGGGGGTACAATACATAAGATATACAAGTGAATACATTCCGAAGTTACAAATACATCAACAAGAAGAAGAGAATATTGGTGAATATATTATTCGTGTTGATGAAGTTGTTAATGCGATCAGAGGGCTTGGAGGAAAACTAAAAGAAAATGTAGTGGTAAGTAAAGTACTAAGAACTTTACCAATGAGGTATAACCCAAAATTATCCACCTTAGAAGAACAAGATGATCTTAAAAATATGACAATGGATGAGCTACATGGAACTCTTACTGCATACGAAATGAGAACAGGGAAAAATAGATCTTCAAGAAAGGAAGCAGCTTTTAAGTCCACCTTAAAAAATCAATCAGAAAATTCAAATGATGAGGAAGATCTTTTCATCTGTAAACTTGAGAAAGGGACAGGAAAGTACAAGGGAAAATTACCTTTAAAATGTTTTAATTGTGGAAGGATTGGACAGTTTTCCTCCAAATGCACCTACACTAAACAAGATGAGAATGAATAAAAAGAAACTTCAAAATTCAGAAGAGGTAAACCAGGAAGCAAGAAAAAACCCTATGGGAACAAGAAAATCATTTACATCATGGAAGACACTGAAGATTCAGATGAAAGTGAAGCTGAAGAAACTGAAGTCTTATTTATGGGTCTAGACACTCAAAACTCAAATAGTGTCTCAGATGTAGAAGGAGAAGTGGACCTAAGAGTTGAACTTGTCAGTGCTCTTGAAGAACTTAACAAAAGCAGAAAGAAGAACAAACAGTCGAATCTTATCATCAGTCAGATGGAATCCCAACTTATAGAATCCCAAAAAGTTGAAAAGGATCTGAACCTTCAGCTCAAACAAAGGATACAGGAGTTTGAAAAACTTGTAGAGGAGATCACACAATTCAAGATAAATCTTGATGAAGGATCCATAAAATCAAAGTTTGAGAACAGCTCAAGGATTCTAGATGACATTCTAGGTAGCCAAAAACCATCAAATGATAAGTCTGGATTGGGGTTTGTTAAAGAAAAGAATCTAGAAAATTTTCTTGTCACCAATCAAAAAGGAGGTAAGAAAAATTATGTTGAAATACTGAAGACTCCAGCAAAAAGAGAAGTAAACGAGAAAGTTGGCTTAATTTATTAAAATAAAAGCAGAAATAATGTAGCACCCAAAAGACCAAATAGATATCTATAGATCTTTTTAGGTTAATGTTATTCTTGTAATAATTTTGGCCATAAAGCTTTAAATTGCAGAACTAAAAGAAAGGAATCCAAATACAAGAAAATGCCATCAAACATTAAGACAAAGGGAAATAAGAATATGTTTTCACTAATCCAACAATATGACATAGAATGCTATAATTGTAATAACTATGGGCATATGGAAATGGATTGTAAACTAAAAACTCCTACAAATAATACTATTGCAACTCAATCTCAGAGTACCAAGCAAAAGAAATATTGGAGAGAAAAGGAAGAAAATGAGAGTTCCATGATTGCTCTATGTGCAACCGAAAGCCAAAATCTATGGCACTTGGACAATGGTTGCTCAAAACATATGACCGACGATTCAAGCAAATTCATTACACTAAAGGATAATAAAGGAAAAGTCACTTTTGGAGATAGTATGTATTCTAAAATAATTGGCAAAGGAACAGTTGTTGTCAACAACAAGATCAAAGTAGAAAATGTCCTGCTAGTTGAAAACCTCAAGCCTAATCTTCTCAGTGTAAGTAAAACATGAGACCAAGGTTACATTTGCATCTTTGACTCAGAAAAATGTGAAATCAAAAATAAGAAATCAAGGAAGATAGTTGGCATTGCCATGAGAAATGCAAACAATGTATACATCTTGGGAAATGAAAACCATAGCTTTTTAAGCATAATAAATGAAATTTGGTTGTGGCATAGAAGGTTGGGACACCTAAGTTTTGACAACATAGCCAAAATAAGTGCAAAAGAAGTTGTAAGGGATCTGCCAAAAATTGTAGCTCCTCTAAATGCAATATATAGACATTGTCAACATGGGAAGAAAACCAGACCTAGTTTCAAGACTAAGGAACATATGACCTCACATCCTCTGAAAATAATACACACATATTTGTGTGGACCAACTAGAACTAAAAGTCTGCAAGGAGATCACTATTTCATGTTGCTCATTGATGATTACACAAGGATTACCTGGGTGGCCTTTCTGAAAGAAAAATCAGAAACCTTCGAAAAATTTAAGATCTTCAAAGCAATGGTTGAAAATGAGTCTGGTATGAAAATCAAGTGTCTTAGATCAGATAATGGGGGAGAATTTACTTCCAATGAATTCTTTGAAGATCATGGAATTAAGAGATAGTTTTCAGCTGCAAAAACTCCACAATAGAATGGGGTTGTTGAAAGAAAAAATAGAACAGTCCAAGAAGCTGCCAAAACAATGCTTAATGAAGCAAAATTATCAGATTGTTTTTGGAGAGAAGCTGTATACACAACTGTCTACACACTTAACAGAGCACAACTCATAGTAAAGAAGGATAAGACTCCCTACAAATTATGGTATGGAAGACCAGCATCAGTTAGATATTTTAAAGTATTTGGCAGTAAATGTTACATCAAAAGAAATGAGGATGACCTTGGAAAGTTTGAGTCTAGGACTGATGAAGGAATCTTTCTAGGATATTCATCCACCAAAAAGGCATATAGATGATTCAATAAAAAGCTACATAAAATTGTATAGAGTGTTGGTGTAAAAGTAGATGATGTAAAACCAAGGAAAGAAGAAGATCTTGAAGATATTAATACAAATGATAACAAGATAGAAGAACTGCAGAGAGACAAGAGTACTCATGACGAAGAAGAAGACAAAGAGGAGGAAGATACACAAGAATATGATTGAATATTTCCCTAGACCTGACACTAAAACTCCATCCAGAAGGACACAAAAGGATCATCCAGAATCACAGATCATGGGTGATAAAAATACTGGAATCAAAACAAGAAGACAACTAACAGGTGTCGAACAAGCCCTACTATCCATAGTATAACCCAAGAACTTCATAGAAGCTAGCAAAAGTGATGAAGGGGTTAAAGTCATGAATGAAGAACTAGATCAGATTGAAAAAAAATGAGACCTGGGAACTTGTCCCAAGATCTAAAGATAAGAACATTGTAGGAACCAAATGGATTTTTAAAAACAAATTCAATCAAGATGGTCAAGTAATTAGGAACAAAGCAAGATTGGTGTGTAAGGGTTATGCCCAAGTAGAAGGTATTGATTTTGAATAAACTTATGCTCATGTAGCTCGACTTGAAGCAATCAGAATGTTTTTAGCACTGTCCTGCCATAAAAACTTCAAGGTATATCAAATGGATGTCAAGTCTGCATTTCTAAATGGCAATTTAGAAGAAGAAGTATATGTTGAACATCCTAAAGGGTTTCTTCTATCAGATAACAATGACTAAGTCTGCAAACTGAAGAAGGCTCTCTATAGTCTTAAACAAGCTCCAAGAGCATGGTTTTCAAGACTAGATAGCTACTTAAAACAACAAGGTTTTAAAAGAGGAGCCACTGAAAGTAATCTTTATCTAAAAATTAAAGATAAAAACATGATCATTGTCGTTGTCTATGTGGATGATATCATATTTGGAAGCAATATTCAAATCCTAAGTGTATATTTTTCCTCTGAAATAAAGAAAGAATTCGAAATGTCAATGTTGGGTGAATTAACTTTCTTTCTAGGATTGCAAGTTCACCAAACAAATGAAGGAATTTTCATCTCTCAAACTAAGTACATCAAGGATATGTTGAAGAAGTTCAAAAAGGAAGATTCCAAACCTGTCAGTACTCCAATGGTCCGGTTGCAAGTTAAGTAAGGATGATGAATCACTGGAAGTACATCATACCATGTTTACATCTATGATCAATAGTCTGCTATATGTAACATCCACAAGACCAGATGTCATGTAAGCTGTCGGATTGGTAGCTAGATTCTAGTCAGCTCCCAAGGAAACACATGTAACCGTAGTAAAAGGATTTTCAAATACCTAAAAGGCACTATGGAGTATGGTCTATGGTATCCGAAAGGACAAGAATTTACCCTAAAAGCATTTATTTATGCAGATTGGCCAGGAAGTGTTGATGATCGAAAAAGTGCTAGTGGAGCAGCATTTTTTCTGGGAAATTGTTTAGTATCATGGTCAAGTAAAAAACAATCCTCGATTTCACTTTCTACATCAGAAGTAGAATATATTGCTACCGCCTCATGTTGCACTCAGGTTATTTGGATGAGACAAACTTTGGAAGATTTACTTGTAAAATATGAACATCCAATAGTGATCAACTGTGATAACACTAGTGCTATAAATATGTCTAAAAATACCATCATGCATTCCAAGACAAAACATATACCAATCATGTATCACTATCTAAGAGAACGGGTTTCTCAAAAAACTATCAAATTAGAATACATTGACACTAAAGAACATATTGCTGACATTTTTACCAAACCACTACCTAAAGAATATTTTGAGCGTCATAGACCAAAAATGGGAGTAATTCCATTACAAAAACACTAAGAGGAAAGAGTTCAGTC
The DNA here is from genome assembly GCA_001517045.1 of Pseudotsuga menziesii. Lineage (NCBI taxonomy): Eukaryota > Viridiplantae > Streptophyta > Pinopsida > Pinales > Pinaceae > Pseudotsuga > Pseudotsuga menziesii. The sequence goes on along the minus strand of LPNX010512830.1, from coordinate 484,483 downwards.
TCAGGGGGAGAAATGTTGATAGGGGGAGTTGTCAGATAGAAAGGTTCCTTTGTCATTGTTGTCAAAGGGGGAGAATGTTCAGAGTTTTAGAGGTTGCCATCAATGCCAAAGGGGGATATTGTTGAGTATATAGTTGTCATTGATGTCAAAGGTGTTCACAAATGACAAAGGAATAACTAGCGTATATGATGGTTGAACCTACTCAGTAAAATACTAAGTAGTCATATAGTAAAATACTAAGGTAGTCATGACATGGCATGGCATAGTTGGGCATGTGGCATGACACATATTATGAAATGGAATAAAAAGATCAAGTGAATGAGGATCAGTTTTGAAAGATCGAGATCGAACGGTGGGCATTAATCTTGCACAAGATCCAACGGTTAGGAAACATCCCGCAAGCCGCATGCGGAAGGAAAGTTCCAGGGAGACAACTTAGGAAAGTTAGTTGGGCATCCCGCATCCTGCATCCCAAAATCTAGAGATCGAGCGGTTGAGATCAATCTTGCCAAAAATAGATCAATGGTGCAGAAATACCGTTGCAGAAAAGAATATTGTGGAAGTTCGTAAATCGGAAAAATCAATTCTGCATCTCGCATCCCGCAATCCGCAAGATCAATAGTCAAGAATGACTCTGCAAAAGATCAATGGCATAGAAGGAATATTGTGGAAAAAATATTGCGGATAAAGTTTGCAGAAAGTTGAAATCTCGCATCCCACATCCTGCAACCTAGCGAGATCAGACGACTGACATTAGTTCCGCTAAATCAAGATCCACAGTGCAGAACTAATGCTGTGGAAAGACTATTGCCGAAAGAAGTTTACGGAAAGGATGAAAAAGATCATTGACATCCTGCATCACACATCCCGCAAACTGGAGATTGACGGTCAGGAAAAACGTCCTACGAAGATCAACGGTCAGAAATCCTTGTGAGGTCATTTAGATACGGAAAGTGGATTTCAAGGAGGAAATATGTAGAACAGATCTACGGTCCAGATCGTTCTTGACAATAGGATCAACTGCTCCAATTAAAACTAGTAAATATCATTGCAAAAAGAATTTTGCATTGCGGAAATATCAGAGAACAATAAACAAGACTGCGAAATTGTGATCTGAGGTTGAGGAAGGAATGAAACGTCAACATTTGGTGAAGAATGCGATGAATTGAAGAGGTAATTCACATTTGTGTGTACTTGTAAACAAACAATCACGACCCAAATCGAAAAGACACAGCAATGAAGAGTTGCAGTGAAATGATGAAGGTACTAGGTATTTAAATGAATTTTTGTGTTCTAAATGAGGTGTCTATGTTAATAAGTTTAATAGATTCCATAGTGAATGGCTTACAGTTATTCCACAGTCTAAATAAAATCAGATTAGGGTGGCAGGGCGGTGTTAGGGAATACCACAGGTCTACAGGGGGGTTGTAGCCTCCTTTCAGTCGTAGCTAGAGAATAGGGTGTTGTAGCATCCTTATCTGTTAAAAATAGACAGAAAACCATAAGGGGTGTTGTAGAATTCTAGTCTGTAGTTGCAGACAAAACCTAGGGTGTATCTTACATCCCTTCTGTTGTAGAATATAAAGCAATTTTGTAAATTCATCTCATTAATGAGTATGAGTTGGTGGTTTTCTCTTTGAGGTTTCCACGATAAAATCTATGTCATAATTGTTGATTATTTTGTGTTTTAGTTTTAAAAAGGTCAATACTGATTCACCCCCCCCCCCTCTCAACATTGTGGGATAAACCAACAAATCTCCTATTATGGCAGCATTTCCCCCATGGGGTCTCCTTTCTTCATAGTACTATGAGATGAGTCTCACTTGGATCCCCTGGATATCACTTGTCCAATTAATTCCCCAAGTATCTCCCATTGCAGTCATCTCCCTGGTCCCACAGCTATGATTCCCTCCCCATGAGTCAATATCCTTTGTTTCCAGGTCATCCCTGTTGTTATACTCTGAACAAAGGAAGTTTGAGTCCTTTGTACCCCCTTGCCCCTATTCCCCATTCAGTGTCTCACACCAATTATTGTTCCATATCTCTAGTTTTCTCCCTCATTCTTCTATCAAGGAAACCTCATTACCTCGGTATTTGTAAGTATCCCTCTGTCTACGTCAACAAATCTATTCTAGAGGATAGACACTGAGGTCCCTATATCTTGGTTTCATCCACATCATTGATGAGTTCCTTGGACCACTTGAAAGGATTCCTTAGTGCCTTTTGGGTTGGTTGTGTCTCATGTGCTCGACTTCAGATACATTATCGTACCATTGATATTTATACAGGGTATTGGTTCCTTCACTATTTGGTTGAAGACCCCGGTTGTCACATGACTCTAGCACATTGGTGAGTCTATTTTGGGACCCATACATTTTCATGTCCCTTGCGATCTCTGGGTTGCATTGGAGATAATGTTCAAAAGCCACTCTGTATCATGCTTTCATGTATATATAGTATTTGATGTTGTTTATTGTACCTCAAAGATTCTGACTCTCGGTCATTGAGTCCATACATTTGTGTACACCTTCATATTCAACAGAGCATCAATTTTTGTGATATTACATTCTATGAGAATTCCATTGTTCCTATGTACCAGTTCTTCAAATCAGTATGCATATTAAGCCTCCCATTGAGGCCACCATTATGTACTTCCAGTTGTATGTATTGATCAGCTCCCATTGTTTGAGCGTTGATCCCCATTTTTATATTGAGACGTTGATATGAGCATGGGTATGCTCGCCTCGTCCATATATATGTCTGAGATTATATGTACCTCGTCCATTTTTTAGAAGTAATACAAATCCAAAGCCACTGCAGTTCGAATGAGGAAACTTTGACTCTTCCACGGTTCCCTTCGATTTCTCCACCATTGTCACCATTCCTCCCTTGATCCTATGATGTCTGTTAGCCATACTATGAGCTCATGCCCTCACACATCATGGGGAAATATGTTAGCACTCAAAATTGTCCACCTATCTCTCTATGTCCAAACCATAATTATACATCATAGTCCCATCGTTATTCCCTCCATTTTGGCCTTCACAATTAAATTCCACCAACATTGGTCCAAAACATTATTATTCCTTCCCCCATAAATATAGAGAAGTTGAGCATTTATTGCAACATAACCCCACTCTCTCCAGAAAGGACCAAAAACCCTAAAATGAGAGTGGTTAAAAAACCATGGACAAATACCATGCACAATAAAATACCATGCCAGGTCAAAAAACCTTGGATCATCCTATAAATACAATGTGAAGGTATCCCCACAACAACTTTACATTCTAGAAACTTTTGAATTTTGGGCATTCCTCAATTCCTTTTTTCCCATCGTCACCTTTTGCCACATTATCCCACGTTGCGCATTGATTTCTCTATGTGTAACCTTGATCCCTTTCTCGGTGACAGCCCCTTTTTGGAGATAAATGGAGACAAAGATCGTGGGATCCTACGGACCATTTCTTCAAACAGCTGCAGTGGCCCAAGTTAAAGGTATTTCTTTTTGCTATTTTACTGCATTAGTTAGATAAAAATATAAATTTATTGTTATTGTTTGTTATAAGTTGAGGTTAAGAAATCCATTGCATCATTAACTCTACCCTAAGATCAACTTGATCAAGGGTAGGTGCTTTTGTACATAGTAGGGGAGAAATCCCGACTACATCCTTTGCATCAACCCACCATTGCAGGAGTTGTAGAGATCATGAAGAAAACAAAGCGATGGAGGAAATCTTGAACCAAAGAATATAGAGAGGGTACTACAGTATGGAAAAGATGTTGCAGCTAGAGCAATGAGTGAAAGGATCCTAGGAAGACTCTTAACAGATGGGGACTTCCCTTACCACAATCTTAGTTAGCTATAAGCTCTTGTTCTTTCCTAGGATGTTGAGGTAACTTCCATAGAGTCACATCATCCATCACTCACTCTCTCAAATTCCACCAGCCAACATGAATTTCCTTACCTTATTCCATCATTAAACTATCTACTCCAAACACAATCATTTGCAATTTGGAATACTCCCTCCATCAACCCCACCTACATTCATCCATTCCATCTAATATGAACTCCCGCATGCAAAACCTCAAATGCAAGTACCAGATCTTGGTGGTTTTGTTCTTCATCTTCGTTATCACTTTGTTGAGAGGGTGATAGATGGGGTGCATGCCCAAAACCATTTTTCACCCTTGGCACCCCATCCAATGGATATTTGGGTCTATAAATAAATTCAAAATTTGAGATTCATTTTATTAGGCTCAATTGTCCGTGACAAATCAATTCACCGAGTTGCATTGCATGCTATAGGTTAGCCTATATTGGTTTAACATTCTTGTTCGATGTAATTGAACTGAGTGTATTTTCTCCAATTAAATAACTTCAACCATCTCTGCTCTTTAAAGCTCCATGTCATTATCATGTTTTTGTTTCCACTTTTTGAACCCACGAATATCCCTAGTTTTGTCATTTGGTACAACATAAAGGTTTTTGTTGCAACGTGGGATTGGATGTAGCTGAGATATGGGTTTGGAGGAAGTGTGGATAGTTTTTCAAATGAGACACGAATTTGGAGGTAGTGTGGATAGTTTTTTGAATGAGTCATTTGTAAATGTCGAGTTTATGTCGAGTGTGGAGGAAGCATAGATAGTTTTTCTAGTCAGGTCATAAAATAAAATAAAATAAATATGTGTTGCTTATTGTAATAGTCAAGGTTGAGCTCCTCCCTTGCACCGTGAACTCTATCCTTAGATCCAGATGATCTAAGGTAGGCTCTTTTGCATGTAGCTGGAGAGAAATATCCACTACAATAAGACAAATATCTCCTTTTTTTACTATTTTCCAATTATTGAATGCATGTGCAAAGTTGGTGGGAAAAGTCACTTCATGTAGTTATTAAAGCATGGGGTTGACTGCACTTTTGGACAGTTCTATCACAAGTAAGAAGTCAGTCTATAGTAGGAAGGATTCCTTTCTTCTAATTTTAGCAGTAATGTCAATTGTCTTTTCACCATTTTCTCATATCCCTTGGATTCAACCCTCATTCACTTATTCTTCTATGCATATTTACCTTATACAGAGCTCTCTATTACTGTTCATAACCTTTAGCAGCTGGAGCCAGGACAACAGATCTGGAAGGGAAATTTGATGGTTGTACGTGAGCAGGGAGTTTGGGAAATATAGGAACCCTTAATCATTGAGTTCTATTGTTGTTACATGCTTGAACAACCATTAATTGAGGCAATAGGTGGTTCTCCAACAACATTTAGTAGGTTGGTCTTCTTCTATTCACACATTGGAAGCACTCGGCAAGATGGATCGCCCAAGAGACGTGGATCGGTGAAAGGGATGCTTGAGCCAAGAAGGGTGTTATGTGGGGAAAGTATTGTGGAAGCCAAGGTTGCGAGAGCTGAGTGAGACCCCTATAGAGCTCTATATGAGAATTTGGTTAAGAACATAGAGTAGATCGGGTTATGGGATGAGAAATAGAATCCTATAGGTTTTTCCTTCTCCCTTGTGCCCTCATAGCCAAGCTTGGGGGTGGCCTCTTAGCAGAAAGAGTATATACTAGACAAAGTACCTACAGTTGGGTGGAAAATCACTCTTACACAGCCAGTTGCTTGGATTAACGTTGTTTAAGATAAGTATTCTTGTGTATTTGAATATGAAATGTATTTAATTCATGCATGTATTGTTTGTGTTGTAAAATGCATGCTATATGTGTGCAAATCAATTCTATTTCCATTGTGTATGTCTATTTATGTTCTGCACGTGTGTTTTATTTGCTATAAATTCAAAATTTGGATCTGGGGAAAATTTAGAGGCCCTGAATTTAGTTAATGTCCCCTCTTTTGGTCGAAATGATGCAAGGGGACGTCACAAGGTTCCATTTCTCTTATGAATATGATTGAAATGACCTAGTATAGCAATGGCATAAGTTCATCACTATGATATCTACTTATCAAAAAACAAACAAACTTCAGAAAATTTGGACTAACCCTCAATTTCATCTTCATAAATAAAAATGAGGGCCACCTCTTGCCCATGAGAGAACTCACGATCTATAGCACAAGATAAAGTTAGAGTTGAAGCATGAGTTGGAAAAGCAAAGTCCAACCTTGTAGTTTCTTTGATGATTATATTCATCCTGGTCAATGATTGCTTATTTTGGTCTTGGATTTCATCCAACTATAGTGCAGAATTTCGTTCCTTTCCTCTTAGATTTACAAGAAAACGTTGCCTAAGAGAGACTTGATTAACCAATAAATGGTAAGAGGATTTTAGTATTTCATTTCCTTGGTTTTAGTGTATCTTAATTCACAAACCCGCAACTTCATTGATGGCCTCAAAGACCAACTAGATACAAGACTTCAACTTACAGGTTGAATTTCTTATTGAAATTTTCTTTCCACAACTTTAACTCATGTATCTTTCCCTTCCGTAAGATTGTTCTTCTACAATTTTCACCTTTCCGCAATCTCCACCTTTCCGCAACTCATCTTTTCCACATACGTCGTTCTGCAAGACGTTTCCCGCAACTCCTTTTCTGCAACACCCTTTTCTGCAACAACCCTTTTCGCAACACTACGGGTTGTGGGATGCATATTTACAACTTTTTAAATTGAACTTCCGCAACGGTCTATCCTGCATGCGGGTTGCGGAACTTGTCTCATCGAAACTGAGTTCCCGCAATTTCTATGTTCCCTATTTCCACAATTTCGAAGTCTTATGCACCGTTGATTCTTGCGGATTATTTATCGGTCATTGATATGTCTCCAGATGCAGAACATATTGTAACCATTGATTTCCGTCACGATATTTCTTCGTCGTTCGATATTTTCTGAGATCTTTCTTCGTAGCTCGCCAAATTGATCACTGAAAGGATCAATTTCTCTGCAAGTCAAAAACTAAAGAATTTATACACAAAATTATCTGGAGTGAACATAGGATGAATTCATATCTCTACATATTTATATAAAATCAGGAATCCATCAAAACACACACAGAATGTAATCCTCTATTCTCTATTCAACTAGATCAAAATTTCAAACACAGAGAATTCAACTTATTCACTTCTTCTGAGTACACTCTTTTCCTTTTGCTCCCTCTTCTCTTCTCTTCACTCCTCTAGACCTATTACACTCTTATTAATTTATAACACTCATAAAAACCTATCAGATCCAACTAAGTTGGATCTGAGTACCTAATAAGAGAAAACCTATCGACAAAGATCAATCCTTGATAAACCCACGCAGGGATGAAGGAGAATAAAGGAAAAATTGCCACTTATTACAAATTTAAAACTAATTCTATCTACTTGTCATCGAACCCTATCCATCTAGGACTTGATTACAAGGCAAGCTAACTCATCAGTAAATGAACTTCGAGCTGGATGCTAAGTTGATTCATCAGTCAATGAACTTCGACCTGGATGCTAAGTTGATTCAATAGTAAATGAACTTCGAGTTGGATGCGAAGTTGATTCATCAGTCAATGAACTTCGAGTTGGATGCTAAGTTGATTCAATAGTAAATGAACTTCGAGCTGGATGCGAAGTTGATTCATCAGTCAATGAACTTCGAGCTGGATGCTAAGTTGATTCAGTAGTCAATGAACTTCGAGCTGGATGCTCCTGCATCATTCATCTCCTCTGCAATTTTCTTAGTGCTGGTGCATTCTTTCTTTGACTTGATATGTACATCATCGTTAGAAAAATGGCCTTTTACAATGCTAGAGATTTGCTCTAAGTAAATGTTTTGCGCTTCTCCCATGTCTTGCTACACCCTTGATTGGGGGAGCTCTTCTGTCCCACCTTGCTTAGTATCCTCTGCCTCAACCCACCATTGCAGCAGTCATAGAGATCGTGAAGAAAACAAAGTGGTGGAGGAAAACATGAGGCAAAGAAGTTAGAGCAGGGACTGCAATATGGAAAAGATGTTACAACTAGAGAAATGAGTGAAAGGATCTAGGGAAGACTCTTAACATATGGGGACTTCCCTTACCACAATCTTAGTTAGCTATAACCTCTTGTTCTTTCCTCACATGTTGAGGTAACTTCCATAGAGTCACATCATCCATCGTTCACTCTCTCAAATTCCACGGGCCAACATGAATGTCCTTACCATCGTCTGTCATTAAACTATTTGCTCCAAACACAACCATTTGTAATGGGGAATACTCCCTTCATCAATCCCATCTACATTTATCCATTCCATCTAATATGAACTCCTGCATGCGAAACCTCAAGTGCAAGTATCAGAGAATGGTGGTGTTATTCTTCATCTTCGTTATCACTTCGTTGAGAGGGTGCTAGATGGGGTGCATGCCCAAAACCATTTTGCACCCTTGGCACTCCATCCGACGAATTTTTGGGTCTATAAATAAACTCAAAAATTTGAGGATTCGTTTGATTATGCCTAATTGTCTATTACAATTCGATTCACCGAGTTACATGGCATGCTATAGGTTAGAGTATCTTGGTTTAACATTCATGTTTGATCTAATTGAACTGAGTGTATTTGCTCCAATTAAAGAACTTAACCATCTTTGCTTTTCAAAGCTCCATGCGATTATCATGTTTTTGTTCCCACTTTTTGAACCCATGAATAGCCCTAGTTGTGTCATTTGGTACAGCATAAAGGTTTTTGTTGCAACGTGGGTTTGGAGGTAGTTGAGACATGGGTTTGGAGGAACTGTGGATAGTTTTTCAAATGAGACACGGATTTGGAGGTAGTGTGGATAGTGTTTTGAATGAGTCATTTCTAAATGTTGAGTGTATGTTGAGTTTGGAGGCACTATAGATATTTTTTCTAATGAAATGTTTCTATATGTTCTTTAGGTACCTTATTTGCACTTGTCTTGTCTAGGTCTAATTGCACTTAGTCTTTGAAATCTTATTCATGAGGTTTTTGTACCATTAGTTGCTCTCCTAAAGCTAGGATTAGTTGAACCTATATGATATAATTAACCCACACTCAAAAAGTTTTTGGATTAAAACCCTTGTATTATAATAATTCTCCCCGTGATAAGATGACTAAATTGGAATTTGAAATTGAAATCATAGTTATCAAAACTTAATTCCTTCAATGATTTTTTCAAAAACAACCTTGAGAAAATCATAAAATAACCTAAAGTTATGCCTCTTGCATTTTTTGACAGAGGATTCCATGAAAAAATAAATTTCCAAATAAAAAAAATTCTCACTAATCTTGTAACACACGCCAAGGATTACTGATACCTCCCAAGAGAACACATGGAAGTCGGGCATTCAACATCTCCTTTAATGAACTTTTAGTAACCAATTTAATTTTATTTTACAAATCAAAATGTCAAGAGTATAGATAGTTCCTCTATGTCTTCAAAATTTTGAAAATCTCTTGACCAACTCGAAACGCCCAAAAATAATTAACACATTTTGTTGACTCACCGGATTACAAACAAACAACAACAACAAACCGATCTTAAAAACTCAGAGTAATCATGTATCAGCGAAGCGTCAGTTTTAAGTTCCAAGAAAAACATGAAAGCGACGGCCTGCCTTGTATTTCTTTTTGATATCGACGAGCAATTGCCTCAAAAGCGCCTTTCAAAACACCTCAAACATAAAGGCGACCAACCGCAGAGCATTAAATGCTGTGTAGAATGGCATTCAATATATGTTGTTGAATTTGGATGGCTCCAGATCGAAGGTTCTATATTGAAGCTAACCAACATTTACACATTTATTATTACTTTGTGGCTTGGTGCTTAAGATTAACCTTTCCCTTAATGGTTAATCACAGTTTTGTGGAATATGAAGATTTTTTCCAAAATTTAGTAATATAATTTTTGTTGAAATCTTAATTTTTATTATTTAAATTGTAATTTTGATTATAGCAACTTATATTGTTTAGTTTAGTAAAATCAAACCTATTTATTTAATAAATTAAGCAATCAATATGTTATTGAAAAAAAATTGGCCAAAGTTTTTCTTTATTAATAGCTAAATATTTTATGTAAGTTTTTCTTTATTAATAGCTAAATATTTTATGTTTTCAACTATTTTTAGTATATTCTCTGTTTTATTTTGTTTGGAGTTCAGTTAGAAATCTTTAACAAATCTTAGAATCAGATACATTTATGTAAATTGCATAATTAACTCTTACAAAATATTTGAAGATGTTAAATCTATTTATAGATTCAAAAACACAATTTCAAATTTAAATTTTATTAAAAAAAGCATTCCTACCATCGGCCACCACATGGTAATACTCTAAATAAATTCCAATAAAAAATGAAAAAAAAGGTAACAGCACACTGTTGATGACGTGTGCAGTGAATATGTACTAAAAGCTGGTTCAAGGTGCTGCCAAATTGAATTGGCGTATTAACTGACGAATTGAATTGGCGTTTATAATAGTGGCCCACACCACACGTCCGTGTAACCAGCCAGCCAGAATGGTTGTTGTGTAGATTAGTCCACGCCGTGGTGCAGGTGCCAGGGAGCATCCAGTCCTTGAATGTACTCGTGAATCGTGATCGTCTATTTGTTTAGCGCGACCCGCTCGAATCTGGGTGGAGTGAATGGATTTATACAACAAGGCATTTATTCCACTGTCCGATTTATGTACCGTTCTGTTCTCCTGCAAACTAGTTACGACTCGGCTGTATATTCAGACACTAATTCCAAACCCTAGAATACGTTTTTATTTTGCCTAATGCGTGGGTAACTATTGCTGCGACGCTCTTCTACACATGTTGTAAGGTTGTTTTTTAAAATAGTATAATTCACCTCAAGATCTATGCTGGCCCACAATCCTATTATCATATATCTGTTGCTTGCTGGTACCCAAGGTACCTGAGAAGAAGACCATAAACAGAATCCAAGATGGGTTATATATATATTAAGGGTGAAGTTTCTCACACTTTAAAGATGGGTTCTTTTTAACGTATCTGAGAGAGACCATGTTACAGGCTTGTACAGTAAGGCTATGTTTTAACGTGTTCAACACGGTCAGTACCAAGTACTCTTTATGATTCTAGCAACTTAGGAGAGTTAAAAAATAAGATAAATTTCTTTTTTTACTTATTTATATGTTTATTTAAAAATATATCATATAATAATTTTAATATTAAAAGTTAACCAATTCAAAAGTATAAAATATAAATTTATTTTTATCTTCATTTTATTTCTGTATTTAAAAGGCTATTAGCTTAATTGTTTGAGTGATTATTCTGCCTAACACTTTACCAAAACTTTTAAAAGTTGCCTAAATTTAATCATGTAGATTTTTTTTATGCTATTACAAAATGGTTAAAATTTATTTTTATTTTTATTAAGAAAAAAAGTATTTATTTAAGAGAATGAATAAATAATTTGTATTAGAAAGCCTATAACTTAATTGTTTAAGAATTGTTTTTCCAAAAAAAAGACTTCAAAAAGTTACTAAATCTTTTTATAAATATTCCCTTATGTTATTACAAATATAGATACTATAAAAAAAATATTAAAAAAAAGATTTACAAAAATTAGTTAAAATTAATGGAAAGTGTGCTTTCTCTATGGAGCTTTTGATTCAATATTGTGATTCTTTATTTTTTAACTCCATGGACCTTTAAACCTTTGGTATGCTATATCATCTTCTTTGTTGTGTAAGCTAAGCTTATAAAGATATCTAACATTATAGAGTTATGTGATTTGTATTTGTGACTATAACTATGCACTAAAGTTGTTAAAGAGAATATCAAAGTGGTATTTTTGTTAATATCTTTTTCCTGCTTCTTGATAATCCTCTACACATTGAATTGCATGGTGAACCTAGTTTTGCTCTCTAGTTGCTAATGAGAATATTGAAGTCTCATTGTTGTTGATGTATTCCCCCTATCCCTTGAGAATCCTCTACACAATATCTCATTAACACCTTGGGCAATCACTTGCAACTTGGGATGCCCAGAATACCCAATAGAAGCACAAGTGAGAGCTAAACTAAAATAGGGGTTACGCCAAAGGCCACCACCTTTGATTGGCCAATTGAATGAGAGCACAAAGGGATATTGAATTTCTAAATTCAATGAGACAATCCCAATTCCCTTATTTGGAAAATGAATCCAACAAGATAATGACAAACGTTTCCTTGATTGTGGCTCTATATCAAAATAAATAGTCTACAACAAAGGGAGAACCAAATCCTAGAACTAAGCACTAAATATACCCACTACCCAGTAAAAAACACATGGAACAAAGAACCGATACCACTTACCTGAACTTAAAAACAAATAGAACAATAATCATACGAACACTTCTATAATGATAAAAATGTTGGTGAATATCACTTTGAACCTTAAAGATGACAAGAACCATACCTTATGAGACCCCCAAAGTTGATTTGCGACTGAAACCTATTCTAATTGAGATGAGCCATCACACCTTACATTGTGATTGAGAATGACCATTCATTAAATTTCCCATGTTCCCACATGTAACCCAAAGCTTTAAACACACTTGAGTTTATAAGGATGGGACTCGAAGGGCATGAATGAAGGCTGTTTGAGTTTATGAATGAAAGTTGTTTCTGTTTATATGTGTGCTTAGTTCCCAATGTGTTTTCCATGGGCTTAAACCTCTAATGCTTTGCAATAAGAGTCATAGGATGATTAGCCTGAGCATTTGTTTAAGCTCTCTCAAGGTAAGGAATAATTCAACACTTTCAAATCTAGAAGTGTTTCCCTTTATTCTAAAGATTGTTTGAGTATACTTTCTAATAAGAGTCAAGGCATGATTAGCTTGAGCATTTGTTTAATTATTAAGCTTTCACAAGGTGTAGAAGAACTCAACATGTTCAAATCTAAAAGTCCATATCTTTATTATAGAGATTATTTGAATTAAAAAAATTTAAATAAAAATATGGTTTTTTTTCTTCACAAATTAAAGAAATATGATTGCATCCAAATCTTAAAGAAATGTATAGACCCTTACTTGATTATTGGTAACTATTTCCAAATCCAAAAATAATTCATCATAATTTAATATATCCACACTTATCATTTTTTTTTTTTAACTAAAAAAATTAAAATAAATAAAAATATAATTTTATGATTATAATTATAAGTTATTCAAATTAAAATATCGATATAAATTAGCTTGAAAGAGTTAGCAACACGATTAGCTTGAACATTTGAGTAGCTATAAAGCTCTCAGCTCTCACATGGTAGTAAGGATTCTGTGTGGAGATATGCTTTTTGTTAATAAGATTTGTACTGGTTGTTGAGTTTCCTAGAATCATTAGAGATCTAAAATTGTTTATGTTAATGCATTTAATGTCAATCTGCACCTTTCAACGATTTTTTTATTCTATATCTACACATGTATTCAAATAAAAAGTTTGGACATTTTGGATGATTTTTTTTATGATTAATGTTTATTAAATAATAAATTAAAGATTTAGATAAAATCTAAACCTGTCATAACTCCTCTTGGAAACAACTTTCAATTTGAAAATCGACACTGACGAAATTGCCAATTTGAAAATCAAATTATGGTTAATAGAAACACTAGGTTCGACTATTGTAATAACTTTGTGACTGGCATGGGGTAAGGAACATGTACATAATTTTGAACAGGACTGTCGGGACCGCTGGGATGGCGACGGAAGTCCCTCACGGACCCGTGACTGCAAGCCCCGCGGTTGCGGCTGACGTGACCAGTCAAGTTGCCATTGCTTATAAATTCACCCCAACTTACTGTCCTTCATCATCATCAGCTTTGTTTGAACTTTCAATCATTCAAACAATTTTGATACACTGTTCGGTCCAGTTGAGTCTTGACTCTTGAGGATGGGAGTGGTTATAGCTGGTTGCCAAGAAGTGGTGCGTGTCATGCACTGCTCTCTTCTCAGTATAAGTATTGTAATGTTATGCAGCCTGTCACTGGGATGTCAATCTGCACCTTTCAACGATTTTTTCTACCCCAGTTGGGCTGCTGATCATGTTATGTCCCAAGGGGGATTGCTAATGCTCAAGCTAGATAACACTTCTGGTATGTATTTATTTTAGTTTTCTTCCCATCTTTTCTGCTTTTACTTGTGTCTGTGCTGCTCATATAATTAATTCCCATTAATATTAATTACTGTTGCGATGTATTTGCAGGTGCAGGATTTGCATCGAAGAGCACATACATCTTCGGAAAAGTGAATGTGCAGATTAAGCTCGTTCCTGGGGACTCTGCTGGCACCGTTACTGCTTTCTATGTAACTAGCTGCATTATCTAGTCCATATCATAGAGTCTGTAATGCTTTAAAGTTGTAACAACGATTACGATTCAATATAATTATGTTATGTTATGTGGTCATGTTGCAGATGTCTTCCGAAGGGAATGAGCACGATGAATTTGACTTTGAATTCTTGGGTAACACTTCTGGAGAGCCGTACACTGTGCAGACGAATGTTTATTCAAAAGGGGTTGGCAACAGGGAGCAGCGTTTCTTCTTGTGGTTCGACCCAACTGCGGACTTCCATACCTTTTCCTTTCTCTGGAATCGCCACCAAGTTGTGTAAGTCTATTTATTTATTTATTTATTAATAATCATTCATTATTGCGTTAGTCTAGTCTATCAAGTTATACAGTGTCTCATCGTTTCATGAATGGATGGGAATGGGAGCAGTTTCTTTGTGGACGATGTTCCTGTTCGGGTATTTTCCAACAATGAGAAAAGAGCAGGAGTCCCGTATCCTCAAACCCAACCGATGGGCGTCTACTCGTCAATATGGAATGCAGACGACTGGGCGACTCAAGGTGGCCTCGTCAAGACGGATTGGAGCCACGCTCCTTTCATTTCTACATACAAGAATTTCAGCATAGATGCATGCGAACACTCTGCAGCCACGACTGCAAGCTGTTCTTCGTGGTGGGATCAGCCTGCTTACGCTTCTCTTGACGCAAAGCAGAGGCTGAAACTGAAGTGGGTACAAGAGAAATACATGACTTACAACTACTGCAAAGATTCGACCAGGTTTCCTACGCCTCCAGCGGAATGTACCGTCGTCTGAAGTAGAAGCCGCCTCTCTTTATTCCCAAAAAAGTAACGGTGGTGCAGAACCAGGCTGAGGGTCACTGCTGAATATAGAGGAGGATTTAGAAGAGAACAGAGACTCTCTGTCTGTCTCTAATCAGAAACTTTGAATAATCTATGAATACCGATACCATTTCGTGGTTTTAGTTGCTTTCAGATATTTTGGCTTTGAAGTATTTTATTTGAAGTAACAGGTATTCATAGGCAAAACTTCATCAATAATTTTAAAATATAAATGGATTTCGGTTTGCAGGCGCGCTCTTTTCTTGATTAATGTTTATGTGTGTCAAATGGTTGATTGAAAAGTGAAATCTCCAGGGGTTATACGGAAGGGATTGAATTTGACGGGGAAATGCCCGTCATGGGTCAATTTACCCGTCAAATACAGCTAAGATTTTATGGAGACCGTCAAAATCTGGGTCAATTTACCTGTCAAATATAGCTAAGATTTTATGGAGACCATCAAAATCTGGCTTAGAATACAGAAAACGTTTCAGATTTTAATTGTTATCCGCAATTGCGGGTGTCCGCCATTTGAAATTCATACCCTAAAACGGAATAGCGTCCCCCGTCTTCATGGTAAGAAGACAGAGTAAACCTAAGGAAAGGCATGGTTATAAAGCCACTAATTCAAATTAAGATGATATGTCTCACAAATTCATCGATGATATATTGATATTTCACAATTATTTGTAAAAGTCAAATACTTTTTTTAATCTATGGTTGTGCTTTGTTCACTTAGTGTTGGTGCATGGCAAAACATTGGAGGGTGTGATTGCAACTTAGGAGGGCGTGATTGCAATTGATATAGAGCATATAAGAATTTTGCTTGTGCTTTTAGATGAGGAAATGGTTATTATTTTTAAAAGTGTTGGAATAAATAATTCTATGGCATTAAGATATGTAAAAGTTTAGTTAATTTGATTTTTATTTAATTAGTTATATTAATTAAATAAATAAATAACTTTTTATTATGTAAATTTGGAATTTATATACTATAGTATTTTTTAATTGAAATTAAATAATAAGAGTAAACTAGATAAATAGATATAGATTATAATTGCATAAAGTATATACATAAAGAAAATAAATTCACATATAAGGGAGAAATAACAATACTAAGAAAACCTTTTTTTTTTATTGATACTCATAAGTGGATGCAATGTTCACTTGCATATTCAAGAAAACAACCTTTAACATGAGAACAAAATATTAACCTAACAATCTAGTGAAAACCTTCTATTATAATATATAGTTTCTAATTGACCAAAACCTTAACCATATAGTGGACCATCTGGTGGACCTCAATTAATGAAGCCTCAACCACTAGCTAGTGTACCTTCTTAATGAGGTCACTACATTTATTGATTTCAAACACTACTACCTCATGGGGCCTTATTTAATAGAGATGACCATCAATACATCAAATAAAAATTTACTCCACTAACTATGACAACTATGGTGGAACCTTAACATGCCCTCCCCCTTACAAAGGAGCCTTTTCCTCAAGGTTTGAGATGAGGAAATTGGTGGATAATCTTTGTTGGTTCCCATGGAGCTATATTTAGGATGTGTATCCTTTTGTTGGATTAAAACCTCCTAGATAGTGCCACGCGAAGATGATGCCCTATTAAGTAAGGATGCCACATATCAAATCCATGAAGAATGGCCAACATTTTGTTCTCATAGGTGGATTCCCAATTCCTTTATGCATCACATTCCAAAACAAATATCTTATTGGAGTTAGGTAGAGTGAGGATTGGTGTGGTACACTACACATTTTAAATTCTAAAAATCCTTTTTAGCCTCATCATTCCATCTAAAAACATTCCTTTTTAACAAGGTGATGAGAGGAGCATCGATTTTACCATAATTTTTTACAAACATCTAGTAGTAATTTGTGAAGCCCAAAAATCCACCCAAACATTTAAAGGTTTTGGGATGAGGCCAATCTTTCATTAGGTCAATTTTATTGAGATCCACATGCACACCCTCCCTGCTAATAATGTGCCCCAAATATTCAACTTGTCAACTTGTGAAGCACCAAAAACACATGCTAGAATGCTTTACAAAGGAGTTGTAAGACCTAATTCACACGGTTGGTTGAAAAGTGAAATCTTGAGTAATGTGAAATCTTGAAATCTTGAGTAATGTGTTGGAATATATAGCTATATTGCATTAAGAAATGTATAAGTGTTAGTTTACTTGGTCTCCATTGAATTTGTCATTATGTAAATTTCGAACTCACATATTATGGTATTTCTTGTTAGTTGAAATTGAATATTCAACGCAAAATATATAGATTATAGTTGTAGAAAGCAAATGCATAAAGAAAATAAACTCATCCACATGGCAGAAATAACTATACCAACAAATTTTTTATTGATACTCAGAAGTGGGAGAAATAACTATCTAAAGTTTGCTCATCCGCATGGGAGAAATAACTATCTAAAGTTTGATCTTTTATAGCAAACACTTTTTTTATTTTTGGGACAAATTATAAGGTATATGTTTTTGTGGGTGCAACCTTTGTGTGCCTAAATGATGGAATCAATTTATGAAAATCGGTATAAATATAGAGAACAACTAGTACTAGTGCACCACTATTTTTCTTTAAAAAATGATAATTTTTAAATTTGTTTTTAATTATCTAAGTGATAGAACCTAGAAAACAATACGCCAAGTGTAGGTGCAGCCTTTGAAGCTATAAATGCAATTGTTTCGAAAGGGATTTTTTTAAAGTACATAGAGGTCAATGTCCTTTAGTGCACAATACAATTTTGTTTTTAAATAGTTGAGAAATAGAAGGGTTATGGATGAAACACTAACAATGTGTTTTTTAAGTTAAGGAGTCATGATACAAGAAAAAAATAGGATATATATATGTTATGTTTAAAAATTATATATTTGGAATGTATAGAAAAAATGCTATATGTGTCTAAAATTTCATAAAAATGATCATGTGTAGCATACTATAACCAATGGCTAACCATGGGCATACTGAAAAATTGGATGTAATGCTCAATTAGCCATGGTTTATCATACTCCAAGGCATAGGCATGATAAATCCAAAGCAAAGTCCAAATCATACACATAGGCATAGGAACGCCATGCCAACACGTGTAGAGATTCGAGCATAGTGCTAAGAAACGTGCACGCATTTTGTTTAAATTCAAATGTTAAGCCCACCAAAACAAAACGTACATGCATTGTGGCATTCAAAAACATGTCCAAAATTTTATTGTTTGTCGATTATAACATTAAAAATAATTCGGGGTTGTAAGGGGTTAGAGGGGGAGGGGCTAGTAATGGGTTATAGATAGAGAAAGGGGAAGGCATTAATGGGTTAGAGAGAGAGAGAGAGAGAGGGGTGAAGGGAGAGACATTGGGGTTTGGTAAGAGGTTAGAGGTCAGCAAAGTGATCACAGTCATACTCTTTCTCATAATGTACACATAGTCCATCCTTACATTGATAAACAAGAGTTTTATAATGGCTTGAATTTGTTGGGCATGGTTAATGTGCCTGACAATTGGTATTCTCCATGTATTCGGTCATCTGGTTGGTTGAAAGGCCTCCCTAAAAATATGTATGATGAACTTGTTTGTTTTATTACTGAAAACTAGAAGGAACTTTCAAGTCACTTGCAAAATGCTCCTTTGTTGAAGTATGTAAGTTCTTCCAACAACACATATTTTGCAAGTGTATCAAATGTTGCCTTCTATGGAGTAATTTATCTTTCGTCAAATGAGTCGAACATATGGTGGTTGACCAAATGGTCTAGGGATATTGGAAGTACCACCTAATATCATTTCACTCTTGAATCTACTTAGAAAGCAATTATAAATTTAGACCCTCAAGAAGGTTGATTCAACATCCTAAAACTCCAGAACTTTTTATCTCAAAGTTTGTTAAGCGGCTCTTTCATGTAGTATTAGACACAATAGACACTAAGATTGTTATCACCACCATACCATTTTTTCACTATTCATCTACAAGTAACTAATTATGGACCAAATAATTTACCAGTCTTTGTGAGAATATTCCCCTCATAGCTGAAGGTGGGAATATCATAAAGGAACAAGGCTCTCTAATTTTCTCCTTCCTACTTCCATGAGTAACTGGGGCAAGTTAATGGAAAGGAATCCCTTGACTACTATGGGATTTTCAACCCTTTTTGAAGATTACCTTACATTACAAACTTGTGTAGGAGTTTTAATGTATTAAATTAATGTTTTGGTTTCATTCTTTCGAAGACACCTTGATCTAGTAGATATTCCACAACTATTTCCTCCTAACACCAATATTCCTGTTATTTCCCATGCTTTGACAAAGGAGAATGCATTTCTTCTGCTACAGTGGATCTCTCACTCCTGTACTCCTCCACCTACAACTAAATTTGATGCACTCTCCCTCTCTCTCCCATCCTCTTCCTAACCCTTACTAACCCATTCTCCCACTCTCTTTCTCCCCTTATCCACTTACCCCCATTCTCCTAACAGCCTGCCTGTCTCTACCTCTCTACCTCTATCCCTTAACACTCCCCCTTTATATCTACCTCTAACCCCTTACCATCCCCCAATCTCTCTCTCTCTCTCTCTCTCTCTCTCTCTCTCTCTCTCTCCCCAACGCATACACCTACACCTAACCCCCACCCCCTATCTCATCCCCAACCCCCCAACACACCACTTCCCCATTGGTTCTCTCTCTATTCCTCTCCTAGCTCATACTAACCCCCTCTCTCACTCTCACTCACTCCCATACTATTAACTTTGACATCTTCTCTCTCCCTCTATGATCCTCTCCCTAACCCTTACTAACCCATTTCCTCACTCTCTTTCCCCCATGCTCCACTTACCCCCAATATCCTAACACACCCCTCTATCTCTACCTCTAACCCCTTACCATCCCCCAATATCTCTCTCTCTCTCCACCTCCCTCTTCTTCCCCTTAACTCTTACTAACACCCTTTCTCACTCTATCTCCCTCCTCTACTCCTCCACCTACACTTAACCCCGACGCCCCCCCTCTCTCTCCCCTCCTCTCCCTAACCCTTAAAAACCCCATCTATAACTCTATTTTTCCCCTACTACACTTACCTCCAATATCCTAATAATCCTTATTTATCTACCTCTAACCCTTTAACACCCCATATGATTCTATCTCTAATCCCTTAGCCCCCCCTCCCGACCTTTTAATGTTATCATCACCAAACCAAACAATATAGCTGTAATGTTACATGGCCCGTATTCATTTTTCTAATAAAAAAAAGTGTATTCATTATGGTTACCTATGCTCCTAACACCCCAAACCATTTAACACGCCCCCTCTACAACACTTAAAGTCCCCCCACATTAATTTAACACCCCCCAAACCCACTAACACCCCCTAACAACATCCCTTCTAGTACACCTCTAACCTTGACCAACGCCACCA
>LPNX010512830.1:439098-463578 GCA_001517045.1 Pseudotsuga menziesii | reverse complement strand
CTCACACACACATCTCTCTCTCTTTATCTCTCTCTCTCTCACACACACTCACACACACACACACACACACACACACATCCATGTGTCTCCACCCCCACTAACACCCTCCTCCTCTCTCTCTCTCTCTCACCCTTACTAACCCCTTCTCTCACTCTCTTTCTCCCTTTCTCCATTTACCTCTAATATCTTATCATCCCCCTCCAACCCCCCCCTCTCTCTCTCCCCCTCTCCCTAACCCTTACTAACCCCTTTGGATTTCTAGGAATATATAATCACCATATTTCATGAAGGGGGGAGATAGAGAAATATATGAGTAGGAGCGGGAGAGAGAGAGAGGATGAGGGTTAATGGTAGGGGGAGGCATAGGGATGTCGATGTGTGAGTGTGTAGAGAGGGGTGGGGCTTAGGTGTAGTTGGAAGAGTAGGGAAGTGAGAGAGGGATTTTTAATAAGAGTTAGGGGGAAGAGAGAGGGGGGTGGGGGGCGGTTAGGGGGTTAATAGTTAGCGAGTGCACATTAATGTCTATTAAAAATTTAACCCTTAGCCATGGAACCACCTTCTTAAATTATGCTAAACATTAGTAGATAAAAACGTGTGCACTTTATAGTTGATAAGAACATGTACACATTTTAGTTGAAAAAAAACCATACGTGTTTTGTGTCTATATATATAGAATCGGTCCCTATTTGAGAAACACTCTAATAGGTTTTAAGGAAAATACAGTCCACGTGTAATTTTGAGCCTGGACACAGAAAATGGGAACATGATGGAGCAGGTGTGTGCATCAAGATTGCATTACGTAGGCAAGAAATGAAGTTCATAATTGTTTCACTCATCTAAGATGCCAATACCATTGTTGAATGGTGTTCTTCAATAACGAGGGAGGGAGAAAGAAGGAAAGAATACCAATCAACTTGAAAAGCACGCATACATAGATATTTTGGGGAGGTGGTCGATGTAGATCGATCACACCAATATGAGTGCATGACCTTCCAAGGAACTCGTGCATTTAATTCAGTTAGAAAGTCAAACAATTCTATAGTTGAAATGTTGATAAGGAAACTCTCTTGTTTTTGTTCTCCATGTAGTAGTGGTGAATGGGATAATTGTGAATCCACAGATTGGGTTGGCATTGAGATTGTGTATCTCTCACCATTGGTCGACATATAAATATATAATAATCCTAGTTGGAGGAGGACCAATCAAGTATTTCACCAGACTATGAGCACACATTAGATCTTGTACAACTAGGTTCGACTAATATCTTGATAATTTTGAAATATTTGATGACTAGGTGTGCTTATTTAGCTCACTCATGTGTTGGCACTTTAATTTATGTAGAATACATATACATAGTCCTTTCCCCAAGAGGAAATGAATGGGAAATTTACTATTGGCTGGCATGTTTCTTAGATGGGAAGCATACCCTCAATGTCTCATTAAGGGAGTCCGAGGGAAATGTTTTTCCGATTGGGTCGATTGTTATCAAAGGAGAACATTTGACACATGTTTACCATGCACCAATGAAAAAAGGGTATGTATTTGAAGATTATAGACCAGGTCAAATTGTATACCATTATACAAATTTATTTATTGGCACAAGCCTCTAGCAGCAATCAATGCCAAGGAATAACTCATTAAAATCATGATACTTCTTACCTTACTCTGAGCACGAGAGGTTAAAGGATATTGTTGGTATTAGAGGTGATCATGATGGTTTAGTCAATTGACCACACGTAGGTAGTCAAGTATGTGGTATGCATGGTAATTTTGTACTATGTTATAAGTATGTGGTGTACATGTACATGTCATGATTTTTTTTTCATCGTCTCATTGATTATTGACATTAATATTTTGACTATTGTAGCTGGACATTGATAGCTTTATATATTGATAAATTTCATAGACTTACACAACTTGATAAATTGCACAAGCTTCATCATGGATTTTTTGTATTATATTCATACTTACATGACTCGTGCAATCTATCCCTAGAAACCCAATCTAGCCCAAAAAACCTAATTTAGAATCCTAGAAACCAAATCTACAAACCTAGAAACATGATCTAGTACTAGAAACCTTTGAAACATAATTAAAATTCTTAATGGAAGTGTTAAAATAAGGTCAAATGAAATGTACCCATTGAGCAATATATACTATCAAATACTCACACATTTACATCTTTTTAATGTCATCGTTGGCCTTGTAGAATCCCTATCTTGTACTTGTAAACCCTAGCTTGTAGACCAACTCCTAGTTTGCAATCTAAACCTTGGTTTGTAGGATAGGCCCTAATTTGCAACATCCCTAGGTTGACCAATCACTTTAATGTCAAATGCAATGCCCCCATGTGGTCCCCATCGAGCAGTGTTAACTAGACATGATTTTGAAGCACACCAAATATTTCAAGGCTAACTTCCAAATATCTAGAAACCCTAGTTTGTATCCTAAACCCTAGTTTCGATTCTAAACACTACAAACCCTAGAAATTCTTGCATTAGGGGGACAATTTCCATGAAACCCGCCACAAAATTTCATTTGAATCCAAACCATTATGCACAAATATGCACAAGAGTCCAAAAAACTTCATGATACAACTATATATGCATGACAAAAAAACTTCATTGTACATATATATATTCATGCGCATCCATTTGTATATAAACCATTGTGCTACAAATATTCAAAAGAGTCCAAGAAACCTTTTTTGTATTTTAAACCTTGGAAACCCTAGTTTGTAGCCTCCTCCTCTAGGATATAGCCCTTGGCTCTACCTTGAATCTTAAAGTTGGTCCTCCAAGGACATTAATCAACACCCCAATTTTTCATGAAATTTCCTAACGCAAGAATTAAAATAAAGTATAAAAAGATTCCCATGATTAATAAGCCTAACCAAGCCTAGCCTAGAAATCCTAGCTTGGAAACCTTATAGCCAATCCTAGAAAATTTAGTTTGTATACTAAACCCCAGTTTGAATTCTAAACCCTAGAAACCCTAGTTTGTATCCTAGAGTCTAGTTTGTGTTTAAAATCCTAGAAACCCTAGTTTGTAGCCACTAACTATCATTGAACAATCACTAATATAATTTATTCAATGTAACCATTCACCAATATCTAGTATCAAACAGTCACACCTTTATAGCTTTTCCCTAGGTCCAATTTGGCATGTGTCCTTGAATGAATACATGGAGCTACTTGCAAACAAACATAGAACGAAAAATTGTGGATTAGATCATGAAAAAATTGATTCCATTTATTTCCTAGCATCAGATTATAGGTAGGGGTGTCTAACTCTTACATATCCCATGGTTGGTGGCACATTTTTTTTGGCTAGATAGGACACCAAGATTTTGCTCATTGGAACACATGGAAATTCTTGCATTAGGGGGTCAAAATAAAAACCAAATAGCATAACAAGATTCTATCAACTCCCACAAATTTGTTTGGCCCTTATGGATGTGGTCGCACTAGCATAACTCATTTCTACTTCTTGGTTTGAATTCTATAACTCGAGTTTGAATTCACCATGTGAAACTGATATCCTTATAGTGAGAGATGTAATGGACGATAGAATGTTGATCATGGCTTAGATCAATGAACTCTTGACTCTGTTGGATTCAAGACTTCGAGATGGTGTTAGGGGTTCACCTCTTCTTTGGGTCCATGGCCGAGGGATCATCTTTTAGGTCAATTTTGGAAACTAGGGTTTCACTTAGTAAGGGACTGTGCAATTTTTGCACATAGGGGTCAACTTTGAAAATTCCTCATCTGGTAACTTGTGGATATCATTTCCACATGTAACCTACCTAAACACACTTTCAAAACCTCCTAAAACCTAGTTTTGTTGCATGGTTTGGATTCTATGCCCTAGGTAGGGATTTAATAGGTGTCCCTGAAAGCCTCTAAGAGGTGAGCTTCAACATGCTATAGAATGATGATCACGGATCAAATTAATGAACTGTCAACTATTTTGGATTTAATACATGGAGATAGTGCCAAGGGTTCCCCTCTCCCCCGGGTCCATAGCTCATTGACAATATTTTAGATCGATTTTGGAAACTAGAGTTTCATTTAGTAAGGGACTGTGCAATTTTTGCACATAGGGGTAAAATTTGCAAATTTTTCAACCAAGAACTTGTGGCTACATTTCCCACATGGAACCTGCCTAACCAAACTTGTAGGACTTCCCATAACCCATTTTTTTACAAGGTTGGAATTATATGCCCAGGGTATGGATTCAACAGGTGTCCCTGAAAGCCTCTAGGACGTGAGCTTCAAAATGCTATAGAATGATGATTGTGGCTTGAATCGATGAACCATAGAATCTGTACGATTCAGGACATCGGGATAGCATCAGGGGTTCCCCTCTCCTCTAGGTCCATGTCCTAAGTATCATCTTTCAGGATGATTTTGGAAACTATGGTTTCACTTAGTAAGGGACTATGCAATTTTTGCAAATAGGGGTCAACTTTGCAAATTCCTTGACCGAGAACTTGCAGCTAGAATTCCCACATGAAAACTGCATAAAGAATATTGAAGGACCTCTCGGAACCCAGTTTTGTTGCACGGTTGGAATTCCATGCCCCGTGTAGGGATTCAATAGGTGTCCCTAAAACCCTCTAGTAGGTGAGCTTCAACATGCCATAGAATGATGAACATGACTCAGATCGATGAAACATCGACTCCATTGGATTCAAGACATCAAGATAGTGCTAGGGTCTCCCCTCTCCTCTAGTTCCATGGCCCATAAATCATATTTTAGGTCGATTTTGGAAACTAGGGTTTCACTTAGTAAGGGATTGTGCAATTTTCGCACATAGGGGTCAAATTTGCAAGTTCCTTGACCGAGAACTTGTGACTAGCGTTCCCATGTGGAACCTACCTAAACACACTTGCGAGACCTCTCAAAAAGTAGTTTTGTTGCATAGTTGTAATTCTATGCCTCGAGTAGGGATTCAACATGAGTCCCTAAAATCCTCTAAGAGATGAGCTTCAACATGCCATAGAATGATGATTGTGGCTCAAATTGAAGATCTATTGAATCTGTTGAATTAGAGACTTTGAGATAGTGCCAATATTTCCCCTCTGATTTGGGTCCATGTCCCAAATATTGCCTTATAGGATTATTTTGTAAACTAGGGTTTCGCCCAATAAGGGTCTGTGCATTTTTTGCACAAAGGGGTCAAATTTACAAAATTTTGATCTTGATTCTAGAATTAGACATTCAAAGAGTGGAACTCAAACCTACCACATTGCACTCTAATATATTTCTATGTCCTTAGTGTGCCACATCATCTGACATGTCCTTGATGTTCCACTATATTTGCATTTTGAGCAATTAATGTTGTTTTTAAGAATTCAAAGTTCCAAATAAAAAAGGAGGTGATCTTTCATTAATGATATCCCTATGATCCCTGCTAGCTTTATTAGTTTCCTTGAATTGTCCTTGTGGTTTCTTAGGATCCACTTGCAAAAAATATCTTGTCGTGCTTTCTATTCTCTTTCATGAATTTGACAAGTATTCAAATCATTTGTAATTTTTTTTGGGGTATACAATTATTCATACACTTGGTTTATTATGTGTTGTTGATCATGCATGACCTCTATGTGTTTTTTTGTAGAGGATATATGTGCATCCCATATATTCGTTATATGAAAGTCATCATGCCAAATGCCAATTTCATTTATGTGGCACATACAGGTGCATCACTTAGGTGTGTCAACTATGTGCATCCTTTAAATGTTTGTTGTTCTTATGTGGGTAAGGTGCTTATGTGTTCCACTTAGTTATGTGAGTTGCTTAGGTGTGTTGGGTTCTTATGTGCGTTACATATGTTGCAAACTGACTTAAGTAGTTAGGATTAGGATCATCAGTAGGTTATGTGTTGGGGGTTTTGGGGGTAGTGGGTTGGTTGATCACGTTTTTGGAAAGTGGTCAATATAGACCGATCATTTTTCTATAGTTGAAACATAGTACAAGGAACATGTGGATTTTATTATGTTTGGAGCTCAAACAACCCTTATTTGAAATATGGAAACATAAACTTTCTTTCTTTTTTGTCCCCTATAGCAATGGTGAATGGGATAATTGTGAATCAATGGAATGGTTTTATGAATGAGATCATGTAACTTGCAGTAGATCCACAAGAATTTGTTGAAACAATCCAGTTAGAGGAAGGCCAGCCCTCTATTTTGGCCTATATGATCATATATCCAATCTTGTACAATAAGGTAGATATTTCTATAATCATTTCTCATAACCATTCTTTTTTCTAGTTTTGACCATGCTATCAAACCCATACATGTTTGATTTTGACCATACAATGCATTTTTACAAGACACATATATGCAGTTGTGTCCCTGGAAGACGATGAATGAGGCATGAATTATTGGTTGGAATGGTGCATCCAAGGGAAACAAACCCTCAACACATCATTAACTAATAGTGAAGGAAATTAATTCCCATTGGATCGATGGCTATTCAGAGTGAATATCTTAAACTTGATGGAAAGTTAAGAAAGATTACTAGGTATGTATACATGGATTATAGACTAGGTTCAATGGTGTATCACTTTATGAAATGATCCAACTAAAAACAATGTCTAGAAAGAGATCAAACAACATACACTACTTCTTACAACATGCAGATCATGGGATATGGATGGAAACAATTAGCAACAAAGAGGATCCATAATTCCTAATTGAATGAGATGCTCAGTTAATGTCGCATCTACGATGGAAAAAATTCATATTGAGGTAACTATTTCGTGTTATATACATATATTAATAAGGTTATATTATTTAATCATGCATGCCTAACTATTTCCCCATCATCCTCCTCATGGTCATTGTCTTTGTTTTAATGGATTTGTTGTCTTTTTTTTTTTCTCTCATCTAAGTACACCATAAGATTCTCATCCATCCTTATCCTCTATATCCATCATATGTCATCCACCATCATCCTCATGCTCATTGTCACCATCATAATCATTATTCATAATCACCATCCCCATGCCCACTTTCAACATCACCATCATGTGTCATCCTCACCATGACCATTGTCACAATCCCCATGCTCATTGTCACCATCACCATCATGCTTCATCTTCATGCTCATTGTATTTGTATTAATGGATTTTATATATTCGTTTTTTCTCTCTCATTTAAGTACCCCAAAATATTCTCATCCATCTCCATCCTCCTCATCCATCATTTGTCATCCACCATCATATTCATGCTCTTTGTCACCATCACCATCCCCATGCCCATTGTTAGCATCTCCATTATGCTTTATCATCACCATGCCCATTGTTACCATCACCTACATGCTTCGTCATCCGCATGCTCATGTTGTCACCATTATCCTACTCATCCATCATCTCTCATCCAATTGCATCCTCATCTTCATTGTCACCATCACCATCCCCATGCAAATTGTCACCATCATGATCATGATTCATCCTCATGATCATTGTCTTTGTATTAATGAGTTTGTTGTATTTGTTTTTTTTCTCTCTATTATAGCTGATTTTACCACACATGGTTGATCACATATTTATGGCCTTCCATGTCCCTCTACAGACTCTTTAGACCCCATGGACTTATATTATACTTTGATGTTCCAAGATCATCCCTAAAAAACACCTGTTTATTGATGTACATGACTTTTAAACCCATACTCACGTGTACACGCGACTTTTGACCTCAAAACTGCGTACATCTGGATGTGTGTGTAAGTCCAAATATTTTTGGAGTTTTCCTCATAGGATTCCAAAGTTCCTGACTCTTGGCCTTCCATATGCCTTGATATCGCTCAGATTTGACCCTCCATTACCCTTTTGGAGTGCTATATAAGGAACCCCTTGGATACATTGAAGAGGATGAATTGAAGAGCAAAGAAACTGTAGTCCATTGCTACCTCAGTTTGCTTATACTTGAGTCTGCATCCCTTTGTCCCTTTGGAGCACTTTGTGTTCTTCCCAAGCTTTCCTTTGCTTGTGAGCTTGCTATTGAGAGATGGAGGATTGAGGTGGTGGAGACCCAGGTTGAGGACTTGGTTTCTTTGGTTCGTAAACATGCCAACAGAGGTTGTCACTATTGTAATCTTTGATTTTATTAATAGAAATATGTTTTCCTATACAATTATGTGCATTTGAATATGAATATTGAATCCATGGATGTATTTAATTGATTATACATTTTTGAATATATATGCTAGAGTAGGTCTAACACATTATTATAGAGCATGATTGTCTTGTTTGCTGTTGTTGAGAGCGAATTGCTAATGCAAGCGTGAATTGGAAAATCTCAATGGGGATCTACTTAAACCGTCTGGAACAAGGTACGATTCGGTATCCCTTAGTGTTAGATGTTTGGTTTCTCTTTCATATTGGGAAATATTGATTCCTAGTGTCAAAGATGTCTGTTGTGGTACACCCCAAGCCATAGGAAGTTTCTCTCTATAACAGATTTGGCAACCATACTGGGGAGGTTCCTAGTTGTTTCTCTTTGGGAATGTTGGTATTCGATGTACATGAAATGATCTTGATTTCTTTGTTTCTGTGTCGGGTCTGGGGGCATGTTTTCCCAGTAAGGTCTTGAAGAAGTAATCTTGGCTTGTCTGTTTACCCTACTTTTTCTGCCTTTTTCTTCCTGTACACGGGTTTTGTAGTCACAGTCGCGTATACACGTGGGTTTTCCCTGGACAGTCGCGTATATAGGTTGTTTTACTGAGAATAGTCGTGTATGCCTTGATTTTGAGCCTTAGTTGGAGGATTAAGTGTTGATGGGTGAGTTTTGATGATTTCTGAGTCTTCTTGGATGCTTCTAGTGTCTGTATACACCCTTTGTTTCTGACTAGAGACTTAAGTTTAGTTTATTTTTTAAGCTTTGTTCTTGTCATTCATTTATTCATTTTTTGTTTTGGGATTAGTGCATTAGGTCTCGTTTACCTTGGTTCCTTGCTTGGCTGCTGTTTGTAAGTGGTTGTAGGGTCTAAGGGTTATAGAGTCATTTATTGCTTTCATATCTCATTTATTTTCAAAAAATACAAAAACATTTCTTCTTTTGCATAATTATGCATCTCTTGCATTTTGCATTGGAACGGTACTTGCATTAGGTTTGCTTGCTAGTTTATAGTCATATTTTCATATAGGAATAATTGCACTTACATTTGAAGGAAAAATCTTGCATCTCATGTAGTGGCATACCCTGTTTTTCATTCTATACATTGCACTTGGCATTTCTTGTTAGGTGTGCATATTTACTTTACTGCTGAGTCATAATTTCATTATTTGCTAAACCATTTCCCTTTGAGTAATCACAACCAATTAAAATCAACGCTTAATAAAATGAATTACACTCTTTTCTTTTATAGGGTGCATCAACAAGATTAGGTTTAGGGTCTTGGAATAGTTCATTGTGAGTTAATTCTCCAAGACCACTAAACAAAACAAGTAGGTATCTGTCCAGGTGAGAGTGTGAAACCCTTGGTATAATTAGTGTTTCTCAGGACACTCCTCTTACACGGGAGTTAAGCACGAGGTAGTGCATGCGATTGCGATTGGGATGACCCCTGGTCACTTTCTGTGAGCACCAGATATATTTCCAGGATTGTATTTGTATCTGGGGGCCTTTGAGGTATGATCGATGCACCCTCGGGGTACCGATTTGTGCTTTCATACTTCAAGATTTGCTACCCTGCCCATACAATTGATCCCACCTACAACTTTCCGCCTGATCATTGGTTATATTGAGGTGACCTTAGTTTCCTTACCTAGGTATCGAGTGGGTATTTCCAGAAGTTATTCTACAGGTGTCCTTTCTAGGTAGGGATCGGACAGCATAGTCGCTATATGCGTTGAAGCTGAGGGCCACTATAATTGGTTACAAACCTCCACTTGTTGTGTATTTGAGTCTCAAGCCTCTCCTAGGAGAGACATACCTGCTTCATTTGGGAGCTCATATATCCTACTCTTGGTTTGGTTGTGTTTTGGCTTTAGATTTTCTTATGTGTATGCTTTGTGCACACTAGATTTCTTAGGGTTGTGTAGCTAGATCGATTCTTTTCTTTTTATTGAGTCATTGTGGATCCGGGTGCACCACCTCGTCGCTCTTGTCATTTAGCAGGACTTGTGCCTTCTACATCTCCTCCTCCTTTGGGAGAGAGAACCAGATAATCCAGACGGACTCATTCTCACTTCGATTCACACATCATGGGTGACCATGAGCCTGAGATCCCAGATATCCCTAATATTCCTCATCCCATATGGGAGGATGAACCTCCCAGCACATATGGGACTCTGGTAGGATCTAGTCGTCATTCGACTGCACCATCACATGAATATCTTTCACGATCCATAGATTTCACACACCCTAATCGTCGGTATTGGCTTCCAGGTGATGAGACTCACCATACATCTGGTAGCACTAGCACTATTAGGTATGGCATGCCTAATATTCCTGAGACCGGTCCGGCACCCCATGTCGGATCGGGTGTTGACCCTAGTGCTGTGCCTGGGGGCACTTCCATTTCTTTCCAGGCGGAGAGGTTTGGTAGCACTAGTCACATTACACCTTCCATCCCTATGGTGGAGGTTTCTTCACACACACATCCTGGGCCTAGCACTAGTGTTCCCATTCGGGGACCAGAATGTAGACATGTGAATATTGGGGGCATAAGTTATATTCCTTTACATATTCCATCGTCTTCAACACCAATCCCTTCAAATTATTTTTTGTCGACGCGTCCTCCTCCTAACTCAAGTGGGCCTTTAGTCCTGAATCTCATTGTTATCCATGTCCATTCTAATTATTCTCACATCATAGTGTCACAAGGCTATGTGCCTCCTTATGTGTCAGCAGGACATGTATCTTCCTATGGACCATCTTATGGACCTTCCCGTGGACCATCTCATGGTCCAGCTTATGGTACCTCTTATGGAACTTCTTACAGACCATCTTACAAACAAAACTATCCACCTTATGGGTACGGGTATCAACCTGTGTACCAGTATCCTAGTTATGGATTTGTAACACCAAATTCTCACAGTACTCCAACTTACGATGCTTCCATGCAACCCTTTATGGTTCAAATGGGAGGAGGTTACTATCCCACTAGCCAAGGCCATGGTGTATATAACAGTCAGCCTTATGTGAACCAGTCCTATCAGGGAGCGTGGAACCAACCACCTCAACCTAGGCTCCCTTTCCTTGCAACTTTGAATCTACCTATTTTGTCGAGATTGACAAATGATCATGTATCTCAGGACCTGGCATGGCTGGCGGTTCCTACCAAAATTCCTTCAGACATTCCAAACTTTGAAGGTAAGTCTGGTGAAGATCCCGGTGAAAACATCATGACCTTCCATATTTGGTGCTCTTCGAACTCATTGAATGATGATTCTATTCATTTGAGACTATTCAATGCACCCTCATGGGTCCTGTCATGAAATGGTATATAGAGTTACCTACGGGGAGTTATACTTGGTTCAATGACCTAGCGATGAATTTTCTTGATCACTTCCAGCTACCCATGCATTACGATGCATGGTACCAAACTCTTGTCGACATTTCGGCAAGACAAATCCACCCACATTTTGAATCACATTCAAGAGTGGCGTAGACGGAAGAGATTAATTAAATCCTTTTTACCACCAGAGTTTCTTCTAGAATCATTCCTCAAGTCGTTGTTACCCTATATCGCGAAGGATGTTTCCATATCCAGAGTGCAAAATGAGGGCCAAGCCATTTTTAGGGCCCAGCAGTTGGACTTGATTTATGCTCAGTGTGGGATCCTTTATGAGATCATACCTAATGCTCCACGATCTAATTTCGACCCCAAGTTTAAACTTGGGTCACATGCCAATGGTATTGTTGGCTCCGCAAGTACTAAACCTACGGACTCAGTTACGAAACAAGTGAGCCAGTTATTGCTTAATTAGTTCATGTTGGGACAAGCTATGACTTCGCCTCTTCCTACCCAATCGACGGATGTACTTTCAGTGAAATTGTTGAACCCGAAAGGTAACTAGCAAACTGGAAGGAATAAAAAGAAAGGAAAAAATAATTGAAAGGGTGGGAATAAAAATGATAATGATAACAATGACAAGAATAAAAATAATGTTGGGGGGACAAGAAGCCTAAGCGAAAGGTAAAATTTCCTTGAAATTTGTGTAAGGATGACCACCTCACTCACTTGTGCCCTTGAATGGAAGATTCCTCGAAGTTCATATCACAGGGACCAATTATGTTCACAAATCCTTTACCAAATAATCAAAATATGAACTTGAGGACCGTGGATCCTGGTAGTTCTTGTAGTGGAACTCAAAACCCATCGAATGACGCTAGTGGCCATGGTTGCATTAACATGGTGAAAGCTACGAATGTTGTGACATGTGCAAAAGACTATGGTACACCACAATGAAACCTTGGGAAAGATCCTTGCTCCACCTGAGAGCTCTTTGCGAATTGAAAATCCTACGGATAAACCTGAAGCTCTGCCTCGCATTCCTAAGGGAGTATTAAAGCACTTGGGGCACAATCCTAATGCTCGAGCCACCCAAAACTACTCAATTGTTGAGGATTTGGGCCAGACTCCTTGTGTGGTGTCTGCATTAGAAGTGCTTCAGAATTGTCCTCCGCAAAGGAAGGCCTTGTTTTCTACTCTTGGAGTGGGTGATGATAGCTCTCATTCTATGATCAAATTTTAAACTCAAGGAATCCATCCTCACTTTCCTTACTATGTGTCTCTTCTAATTCACGTAGAGTATCTAAACCACACCATCAAATGCACTATGATTGATGAAGGTGTCGTCGCTTCCGTGATGTGTTTGGCTTGTTGGAAGGGCTTAGGTTCTCCCACGTTGTCTAAATATGCAAACATGTTGACTGCATTTGATGGAAGAGCGTTTTGGCCGCATGGTATAATTCCTTCCCTAGAGGTCCGATTTGGGGGTAAGACTGTTGCAATCAAGGTTGAGGTGGTTCATGCACCCCTCGACTACAATATTTTTTTGGGTAGGAATTGGATGTACAATATGCAAGTTGTATCCTCTTCCCTCTTCCAAGTGGTTTGTTTTCCATTGGATGGGAAGATAGTTACTATTGATCAAAAATATTTCCAGAATCCGTGTTTAAAAGCATCATCAGGAGCTTTTATCCCGATTATTGATCATTCTCAGTCGACAACTGAGAATGTGGGTGTGGGCATGTATCCTTCTCTCATGGGAACCTTTACTTGTCTTGTGCATGTCCTTATAATTGGTTCTAGTCTTGATAAGGCTTTGAAATCATTGAATTCGGTCTCCTTTCGCACCTCTCATATGGAGGATCCTTGGATTCTTCCTTCACCAAGTACTTTGAGTGATAATTCTATGCCTGCTGAGATAGGCATGCCATTGCCTACAAAATTGGTGGCGTATCAAGCTAATATTGATCATGTTGTAAAGCCTAGTCCTTCCTCTTCGCGGATGGAGGAGGAGGACCCTTATGTGCTGCCTGCTTGGGCAGTAGAGTCATCTCACTCTCAAGACTGCCTTGATGATGTTTTTTCGTCGGATGAAGCTATTCTTGAAACTATGTCTGGGATAGAACAACCTTGGGGAGAGTTGCACCATATATCGTATTTCCTTCCTAAGCTTGATCATTTAGAGTGTGATGAATTTAGGGTGATTCTAAGCACAAAAGTTGGTAGGCCCTTGGTCCCGTTAATATCTCCTATTCAGATTGCTAAAGGGAACATGGATAACTTGTCACCAACGATACTATCAATATTTCTTGTGTTCCTGGTAAGATTGAGAACGTGTACATTGGGGCAAATTGTTCCCGCGATGAGATTAAAGAGTACACCGATCTGTTTAAGGAATTTCATGATGTTTTTGCTTGGTTGTACGAGGAGATGTCGGGAATAGACACTCTCACTGTCGAACACAAAATCAAAACCTATCAGGATGCTAAACCGGTTCGACAACGTTTGCGTGCCATGAATCCTAGGAAAGTGCCTGCTATTAAAGCAGAGATAGAGAAGCTACTCAAAGCTAGTTTCATCTATCCCATTCCCTTGAGAGAGTGGATTTCAAATTCCATTCCGGTGGATGAGAAGCAGGGAACAATCCGAATATGCACTGATTTTCGTGATTTAAATTGAGCATTTCCTAAAGACAATTTCCCTACACCATTTATTGATCGAATCTTGGATGAGTGTGCGGGAAGTGAGGTTTTCTCCTTTATGGACAACTTTTCTGGATATAATAAGATACAGATTAAACCCGAGGCCCAACATAAGACTGCATTTATTTGTCCTTGGGGAACTTTTGCATATCGAAAGATTCCCTTTGGCCTTAAAAACGCCATAGCTACATTTCAACGGGCCATGACCTTTGCCTTTCATGATCTTAAAAATATTATTGAAGTGTATTTGTATGATCTAGCTTCTCACTCTCGTTTGAGAGTGCGTCATCCTTATCATTTGAGATTGGTTTTCGAAAGATGTCGTCATTATCAAATTCGGTTAAATCCTCATAAGTGCATCTTTTGTGTGAAGGCTGGTCATTTACTAGGATTCATTGTGTCCAAGGAGGGCATTAGAGTTGATCCCTTGAAGTTTGAGGCAATACTTCAATTGTCTCCATCATGTAACATTCGATATCTTCAATGTTTATAAGGAATGGCGAACTTCTTGCGAAGGTTCATGGTCAATTTTTCCAATTTGACCAAAGGCTTCATACATTTGTTGAAGAAAGTCACCCCTTTTTATTGGGATGAGTGGGCCCAGGAGTCTTTCTATGCTCCAAAGAAATCCTTGGCATCGAATCCCATGCTTATTCCACCAGACTATAGCCATGAAATTTTTATTTATGTGGCCGTTTCTCAAGAGATGATTGGTATGGTCTAGGTTCAAGAGGATGAGGAGCTCCATGAGCATGTCATCTATTATCTTATCCGAAGCCTTATTGATGCAGAACTTCGTTATACCCATGTTGAGAAGCTAGCCTTAGTCACCGTCCATGCAGTTCAGCATTTGAGGCATTATATCCTCCTTCGCCAAAATTTGGTCGTACTTGACATTAATCCATTTCAATTCATCCTCACCAGAAGGATGATTGGGGAAAAGTATAATAAATGGATTGTGATATTGCAAGAGTCTGATCTCGAGTTTATTTCGGCAAAGTTGAAGAAATCATTAATTTTTGTTGAGCTCATATCGGATTTTCCAAATTTGGATGAAGGAGAGGTTCATGAGGATTCTCTTGTTGATGAGCATATATTTCTCATCTCAACCACAGACCCTTGGTACGGGGATATTGTTGTTTATTTGCAAACATTGAAGGTTCCTACTCACCTCTCGCTAGATGAGCGTCGAGGACTACATCACGTAGTGAAGAAATACCTCATAGTGGAGGATACTTTGTACCGCAGTGGGGTTGATCCCATTTTACGTTGTTGCTTAACTCATGAGGAGGATGAGGTCATGCTTACTGATTTCCACAGAGGGGCGTGTGGTGGTCATTTATCTGGGACTTCTACAGCCCAAAAAATTCTAAGAGCGGGTTATTTTTTGCCGTCCATATTTAAAGATTGTGTTAATGCGGTCAAGAGGTGCCACCCTTACTAGGTGTTTGCACAGAATATGCACTCGCGTCCTGACCCTTTGCATCCCATTATCACCACCAGTCCTTTCACCAAGTGGGGGGTCGATTTTATGGATTGTAACCTAGCTTTGGTTGGGGGGCACCATCATATTATTGTGGCTGTTGATTACTTCATGAAATGGGTAGAGGTTATGCCCACTGTCAAATTCAACGCTGAAACAACTGCGCATTTCATATTTAACCAGATTATCACCCAGTCTAGTATTCTAATGGAGCTTGTCACTGACCATGGCAGGCACTTTCAGAACAAAATTATGGAAGAGTTGTCTTCGAAGTTATTGTATAAGCAAGCGAATTCCTCTTCTTATTATCCTCAAGCGAATGGATAGGTTGAAGCAGTGAAAAATTCACTTAAGTCCATTCTCCAACGAACCATCGCACAAAGCAAGACTAATTGGAATATCACGTTTTATCATGCTTTGTGGGCCTATAGAACCGTGGTCAAGACTGCCACCGATTTTTCTCCCTATTAGATTGTGCATGGGGTGGAGTCAGTATTACCAGTTGAATGCAAAATCCCTTCTTTGAAGCTAGTTGTGGAGCTTTTACCAGAGACTTCCGCATTGGAAGAACGTCTGGTCCACTTGGAGCAACTTAATGAGCAATGTCGAGATGATTTAGTGCTTCTTGAAGTTAACAAGCATCGCGTTAAGGTCCAATACAATAAATCTGTCCATCCTAGGAGGTTTAGTGAAGGTGACTTGGTCCTTTTGTGGGATCAAGCTAAGGAACCCTTGGGGGAAGGAAATTTTAACTCGATGTAGCATGGTCCTTACATGGTCAAGCGTGTCTTAGAGAAAGGTGCCTATGAGTTGGTCAATTCTGAAGGGACAGCCTTGGTGGAGCCTAGAAATGGGCTCTATCTTAAGAAATAGTATGCATGATCTTCATCCAGGGCTGATTTTTTGTATATTATTGCACATTTTGCATAGCGTAGTTTGGTATTTTTATGGTGATCGGGTTTGTTGATTATCTTTCGTTTGTTATGGCAGATGTCGTTGGAGTCTTTGGTTTACATAGGATTCGTTGATGGTGCTAGCCGCCACACTCAAAACTCAGCTTCGGTTGCTTGGGTGATTTATACTCCTATGAGTCAAGTGTTGTCTTCAGGAGGCGTATGTTTATGGCCTTCGTCAAACAATGTTGCTGAATATAGTGCCATGATTGAGTTATTAAGTGATGCCATTTCACATGGTGTCCTTTCTCTTGAGGTACATCTTGATTCATAGTTAGTGGTCTCACAACTTAATGGCTTGTATAATGTTAGGGATCTAACATTGTTATGAATATTCGTGCATGTAATATTGCTAGAATGACAATTTGAGAGCATAAAATACATTCACATTACAAGAAATTTTAATCTATTTGTTGATTCATATGATAACTATGTACTAGATTGGCATTTATTTCACAGACGATAAAAGCATTTCACAAACACATTTTACACATGTAAATAGAATAATAATCCATCATCATAAATATTTTTCATTAAGTTCAAAAAAGGTGACATCATAATACATAAGTGTCATATACAAAATTGGGGCTTCCGAGCCGCCAAAATATACTACACGATCATACAAAAATATACACCCAGTTCGCTAAGCCTAAGGTGGAGGAGGGTGCTGATCATGGTAGCACACCACGGCTCTATCTAGCCAGTGAAATAACCAAACCCATGCCCATGGTACTCCAACCACCTGGTGCTGCATGGCCTCAAGAAAGTCCTCAACTTGTGCCATGGGAGCCCTCTGTGTCAAGCGAATGAAGTTTGTGTGGATGCTTTGGAGTGTCCACTCCGCATCCACACCCATTATCTCATCACCTCTTCCTTTTCGTTGATGACGAGGAAATCCATCTGACCGCCGTGGTCCCACATCTGCATGTACATGCCAGAGTATCATTATATGTTGTCACACCAAAAACATGTCTTTTGATTTCATATATCAAAACACACAAAAAAAAATTATAATTCAAAAAAAAAGTGAGTTGGGATTCGTTACCTATGTCTCCATATTCTGCTCTTGGTGGTAGGGGCATATCCGGATCTCCACGGAAGTCGATCCCTACATAAGGATAGTCATCTATGGTGATGATCTGTCTCCGTGACTAGAGAAAGAAGTATGTTGGATAGGGGTTAGCCACCCTTCCCCCTCCCAGTCTATGCATGACATTGGCCCAGCATAGCTAAGCTAGATCCCTAACTCCATGTGGAGCAATGTCAATTCTAGGGCTTGGCCCCAACACCCGCTTGAAAAAGAATGCACTCAATATACTGTCGAAACCAAAGTTCTGTACCCTGCCCATCTTACAGTCATTGAGTTGCTCCTTCATGTTTCTTACTAAGCGAGGTACTCCGGTCATATATCATAGGTTGCATGCACTCTATGACATAGAACATCATTGGACTTAAGGCCTATTGGAGTGATGCTAAACCTGCGATCCTGCCCAATGCCAATAGTATGGATTTCAGCCCTAGGTTCTAGACTGAGTTTGTCGGGATTTCACTCCCAACCTTCTCTGTATTGGGAAGGAAATACATAGCTATGTACTCCTCTATAGTCAACCCTCATCCTGGCCCACGAGACCTGAGGTTCACCACCTCCCCTCGATGGGACAAACCTATGATAAAGTATATGTCCTCAACCTCGATGCTAAGTGACATGACATCCAACTGGAAGTTCCCAGAGTTTGGATCCCAATAATCTGCTAGCATTTGGAGTAGCCTTGTCTTAGCCCTCAATCTTCCAAGGTGCCAAAAATTATACAACCCACAATACCTCAACACTTGTTGAGCCATGGATCAGCCTCTTCAACATCACCATGTTCTCTCTCTCTCCATTCGAGCACCATCCTGCACAAACATTGCCAAGTTTCATGAGCGTTTTCCCTTGAAAATCATGTTTGCGTCCCTGTGCATGATTGTTCGCAAAGCAATCACGTATGTACATGGGTATCGTGGTATTTTCCACGTATACCCATCCCTATACGTGGAAAAAGACCCGATTTCCACATGGGTCAAAACGCACTATTTAGGATGGTTTAAATTAAAAAACTTGACCATTAAAATTTAAAATTTGATGCATGAAACTGAAAGAGGATGGCATGAATAATTACCTAGTCCAAACGTGGAGTGATTTCACCAGACAATGCTCCTAGAATCATCTCTTGAAGTTCTAGATACAAAAGCACTATGGTGGGTGAATTTTCAAAATGGTATGAAATTTTTTATTTTTTCACTATTTTATAGAAATGTTTACCCACTTCCTATAGTTTTTTACTGTTTCTGACCATTTTGGACCGTTTGGACTAATATGATGTTGTAGGATCCCGTTTTGAGCATGGTTTGACCGAGTCTTTGATCTGTTCGTGCCTATTATCGGTGTCATGTCTAAACTAGCATATAGGTTAGGATTTCACATCCGCCCGCATTTCGCATGACCTTATGACCGTTTCATCTTGGCCTTAGGTATGAATCCATTCCATGATGTCACAGAACCTTCTTGCTACTATTAGAAGTGGCGTTATGTGAATGGTAGAGCTTTCCTATACATGGGTGCCCTAGTTAGATCCTCTTTTGCATTTGGTACCCATGCTGACATTTCTCCTTTAGGTTGTGGGAGTCCCTTTTTAGTCCCACCATGTCTTTGAGCAAGAGCTTCGTACTCCTCTTGAAATTTATGTTGGCCATTCTCTTGGGACTCACTTGTATATATCAAGTTGTAATTGCATTTTCATGAGTTTTTCTTGCCTTCTTGAGCTCTATGCCAGATCCTTGACTTTGAGTTATCATCCATATAGCCTAAGCTTGTCTCATGTCTAGCCAAGCAGATCATTTTTACATTTATTTTGCAGCTTAATCACCCCTTTTACTGGGAGGAGACCTTCCTCCAAGTGTCATTATCCTCCACATATCTCCTTGCATTGAGCATAGGCATGTTCCACTGCTTGGAACTAGATTGCTTGTCCCCTGACACTCGTCTCCTCCTAGATTTGTACTATAAATCACTTTTATTTTTTTTCAAGCTTTTCAAATATCTAAAAAAGTCCAAAAAAATAAAAAAAAAACAAAAATACGGATAGGAAAAGATGTTATATTTAGAAGAATTCGAGTCATGTTGCCTTAGAACAGAGCACTATATATCACATCCATTGGTTGGGTTATTAGTTTGACTTTAGGAGCTGTACTCGTTAATCTGATTTTGTCTCCACTGATTGGTTAAGCTTCCAGTCCCGATGGAGCCTCTATTGATGCCTCATGTGTCACAGAGATGTCCCATTTTTCATATCAAGTCCATGCTACCTACCTTCAGTTACCATTCGCCTTTATGCTCTTGTTCGAAGGAAGTTGAAGCCTGAGTCGACCATTTCTCAGCTATCTTGACTTGCATGTCAACCATTCCCAGTACTGTTACTGGTTCATGAACATCTTTTCCAATTTATTCCACATTATACAACATTGTTGAGTACCTCATGTTGGTTGATGGGGGATGCCTTAATGCCCTCCTTCCAGCGGATTCCATTCCATCGAATTCAGATCATTTATTCTGGAATAGGAGTCTAGAGTCATTTGAGTGCCTTAATACTTACAATCATTAGTGGTAGGTTCTCTCTCCATCGACATTTTTGGGAATACATCAATGTCCCCTGATCAATGGATTCTTCCAAGTGTTCGACCTCAACACATCTATTCACACTTGTTAGATTGCACTATGTACCTTGATTCCCATTTTCATTATCGGTGGGTGATCTTGCATCTGTTAATGGTATACATCAGTGACCAGCAATAAGATGATGGACTACTATGTTTAACCTCGGCACTTCTATTCGCATAGAAGGACATGTACTCATAGCAGTTCATGTAGAAGACCTTCTAATTTGGTGGCATTCCATGTATGCTACCTCCTTAATTGTGCCAGTGTTCATGACATATCAACTATCATGATTTGATTCCATTGTATATTAGATATCTTCATCCACTATGGATATCTTGATCCATTGTATATCTTCAACTATTATGGAGATCTTGATCTATTGTATATCTTCATCCACTATGGAGATTCTGATCTATTGTATATTGTACGTGGCGATGACCATACATGTCACATTTTGTATATCATGCCTATTCATGGCCATTGTACTCTTATGTATCTAGGATTGCTATATGTATTTGCAGTCACATGCTGAGATTGATTATTGTATTGTATTGATGAGTCGGGCTAGTTCTTCCAACTGGGTCTTCATTACTCCACTTCTGGGATGGATTTTATAATGTATTTTAGCCATCATGTTACCCCTCTAACCTCACACATTAGGGGGCATATGTTATAGATGATTTTACCACACATGGTTGATCACATATTTATGGCCTTCCCTGTCCCTCTACAGACTCTTTAGACCCCATGGACTTATATTATACTTTGATGTTTCAAGATCATCCCT
Organism: Pseudotsuga menziesii; assembly: GCA_001517045.1. NCBI lineage: Eukaryota > Viridiplantae > Streptophyta > Pinopsida > Pinales > Pinaceae > Pseudotsuga > Pseudotsuga menziesii. The sequence goes on along the minus strand of LPNX010512830.1, from coordinate 442,490 downwards.
AAAAAACACCTGTTTATTGATGTACGCAAATTTTAAACCCATACTCGCATTTACACCCAACTTTTGACCTCAAACCCACGTACATCAAAATGTGTGCATAAGTCCAAATATTTTTGGATTTCTCCTCATAGGAGTCCAAAGATCCTGACTTTTGGCCCTCCATATGCCTTGATATCGCTCGGATTCAACCCTCCATTACCATTTTGGAGTGCTATATAAGGAACCCCTTGGATACATTGAGAAGGAGGAATTGAAGAGAAAAGAAACTACAGTCCATTGTTGCCTCAGTTTTCTTATACTTGAGTCTGCATCCCTTTGTCCCTTTGGAGCACTTTGTTTTCTTCCCAATCTTGTATTTTCTTGTGAGCTTGCTATTGAGAGACGGGGTATTGAGGTGGTGGAGGACTTGGTTTCTCCAGTTCGTAGATGTGCCGACAGAGGTTGTCACTATTGTAATATCTGATTTTATTAATAGAAATATCTTTTCCTGTCCAATTATGTGCATTTGAATATAAATATTGAATCTGTGGATGTATTTAATTGCTTATACATTGTTGAATATATATGCTAGAGTAGGTCTAACACATTGTTATAGAGAATGCTTGTCTTGTTTGTTGTTGTTGAGAGCGAATTGCTAAGGCAAGCGTGAATTGGAAAAGTTCAATGGGGATCTACTTCAATCATTCGGAACTAGGTACAATTCGGTATCCCTTAGTGTTAGATGTTTGGTTTCTCTTACATATTGGGAAAGACTGATTTCTAGTGTCAAAGTTATCTGTTGTGGTAAACCCCAAGCCATAGGAATTTTCTCTTCGTAACACTCTCATATAAGTACACCACAATATTATCATCTATCCTCATCCTCCTCATCTATCATCTATCATCCAACATCATCCTCATTCTCAATTTTACCATCACCATCATGCTTTGCCATCATCATACCCATTCCATTAGTGAGCATCACCATCATGCTTCACCATCACCAGGCCCATTGTCACCATCACCATCATGCCTCATCATACTCATGCTCATGTTGTCACCATCATCCTCCTCATCCATAATTTGTCATCCACTGTCATCATCATGCTCATTGTCACCATCAACATCATGCTTCACCATCACCATTCCCATGCTCATTGTCACCATTACCATCATGCTCATTGTTTTTCTATTGATGTATATGTTTTCTTTTATTTTTTATCTCATCTAAGTACACCACATTATTCTCATCCATCCTCATCCTCCCCATCCATCATCTATCATCCACCATCATCCTCATGCTCATTTTCACCATCACCATCCCCATTCCCATTGTGAGCATCATCATCCTCTTGCTCACGTTGTCACCATCCTACTCCTCATCCATCATCCTCATTCTCATTGTAACCATCACCATCATGCTTCTCCATCACCATCCCCATTCCCATTGTGAGCATCACCATCACCATCACCATAATGCCTCATTGTCCTCATGGTCATGTTATCACCATCCTCCTCCTCATCCATCATCTGTCATCCAACGTCAACCTAATTCTCATTGTCACCGTCACCATCATGATTCACCATCACCATCCCCATGCTCCGACCATCATCATCATGCTTCATCCTCATGTTCATTGTCTTTGTATTAATGGATTTGTTGACTTTGTTTTTTTATCTCATCTAAGTACACCATAAGATTCTCATCCATCCTCATCCTCCTCATCCATCGTCATGCCCATGCTCATTGTTACCATCACCATCTCCATGATCATTGTCATGATCACCATCCCCATGCCCATTGTTAGCATCACCATCATGCTTCCTCATCCTCATTCCCATTGTCGCCATCACCATCCAAATTGTCGCATTGTCTCGTTGTCACTATCACCATCTCCCATGAGCCCATGGCCCAAATGTTGTAGCCCTAAAACCATGTGATTTATCTCAGTAATGTGCAATTTATATTTTTATTGTCACTAGATACTCATATGCCTAGGTGCATCATAAGTATCTCATAAAGTGAAAAACTTGGTTCTTTTTAATTCTTGGGGTTTATAGGAAAGATATATGTTGTTATTGTTTGTGGCCCTAGTTTTAAATCCCATACTACTAAGGAACCTAAGTGGATTTTTTTTTACCTAAGTCCTTAATGAACACAATGATTCCAAGGACAATACACATTTCATAATTGTGAATAATGGGTGAATTGATTAAATATCTCATGGAAAAGGTAAAGTACACAACACAATACATTTTAAATTGTTAACAAGTGTGGTTTGGAACTAAATGGGAAATAGTTAAGCTAAGTAGAAGGTCAAAGGAATAAAAATAGTGATCCAAAACACTAGCGTGGATAATTTTTTTGGTGTGAGTCGATGGTCTATATGAGACCTCTATGCATGACATCCCATGCCAGTGCAATCTATCATGTGAAGTCATTTTTCTACAAAAACCATTGTGTGAATGTAATGACATACTAATACAATTGTATGGTCCATGGAAAGGCCTACAACTTCGCATACAATTGTTTTAATGTTAAATGCACCAATGTTAGGTATGCCTAAAATCTTGGTAAATATCTTTGTGTCACTAAAGATTCATAACAATGCAACTTAAGTATCACTTTTAGTGGACATTATCATATAATCATAATGTATGAGGAATGATTCTTAAGAAATTGGCCATGGTATAGTTAATGCAAATAACACATATGTGCTCCACTTGACAATGTCATAGTTTTTCATCTTTTTGTTATACATATGCCTACATAATCGATCCTTTTTTCTTTCCTATATCTACTTTTTTATTAACCAATACACTAAGAGAAAACCTACTTTTTGAAATCATAAAAAAGGATGAGCTTTGGGCCATGGATCTAGGGGAGAGAGGCACCCCTAGAATTATTCTGATGTCCTAATTCCAATGAATTTGATGGTTCATAGATACAATCTACAGTCATTTTTTTATCGCCAGTTGCAACTCACCTCCTAGCTGCTTTCAAAGACACATGGTGAATTTGTGGCAGCGACATATGATTTGAACTAGGAAGCAGAATTGAGTTCTATGACGTCCTAGAATATTGCTTGGGAAGTTTTGGTATGGGAATGTTATCCACAAGCTCACATTCAAGGAATTTCCAAAGCTGACCCCTTAGTGTAGAAATTGCATTATCTCATACTAAGACAAACCTTAGTTTTCAAAATCGTTGAAAAGGACAAGATTTGGACCATGGAACCAAGGGAGAGAGGAACCCCTAACATTATTCCAATGGAGTTGACATTTCATCGATCCAATCCATGGTCTTCGTTCTATGGCCAGTTGCAACTCGCCTCCTAGAGGCTCTTAGGGACACATAGTGAATTTGTGTTGTGTACATAGTATTCAAACTGGGCAACAAAATTGAGTTTTGT
>LPNX010512830.1:399857-438809 GCA_001517045.1 Pseudotsuga menziesii | reverse complement strand
GTTTTTTTAAGCCCTCGACCGAGGTATGAACCTCGACCGAGGTATTTAAATACCTCGGTCGAGGTATTTAAATACCTCGACCGAGGTTTTGTAAAGCCCGAAATACCTCGGTCGAGGGCTTAACAAGCCCTCGGTCGAGATATTAAGACCTCGGTCGAGGGCTTAACAAGCCCTCGACCGAGGTGCGTTTTTCTGTTTTTGCCGAAATTCACTTGCCAAAAAGTGTTACCCAGGTCCGTGGATTCACCCCGAGATCTTACAAGTGTGTTTGAGAAGGTTTGAATAGAGAACACTAGCCACAAGCTCACAGACAAGGAATTACCAAATTTGACCCCTTAGTGCGAAAATTGCACTATCTCTTATTGTGAGAAACCCTAGTTTTCGAAATCATAAAAAAGGATGAGTCCAAGCCATAGACCCAGGGGAGAGAGGAACCCTTAGATTTATTCTGACATATTTATTTTAATGGATTCAATGTTTCATCGATCCAATCCATGCTCATCGTTATATGGACAATTGCAAATCGCCTCCTAGAGGATTTTAGGGAAATATGGTGAATTTTTGTTGGGGGCATAAGATTCAAACCGAGCAACATAATTGAGTTTCATGGTATTTTGCAAGTGTGTTTGGGTAGGTATAATGTGGGAATTATAGCCACGAGTGTTTTTAAGCATTTCATCTAAATGACTAGGTTTATCATCAACATAATAGGTTTAACTTAGATAGACAACCTATGATTGAAATGTAAGCAAATAGATTCCTTAAAAACAATTTCAAACAAATCTAACGTAAGAGACAACAAGGAGGAAGCTAGTTCACCTTGTAATTTATGACGACTTTTCCTAGAATTCTTTGCTCCAATTAGACTTGTTATGGATATTTAACTTGTAAAACCACCATAAAATCCTTCCTCAAACCGATTGGCTACTAAAAATATCAAAATTCAAATACATAATAGAAAACTGATTAAATGAAATGAACTTCAAACAATGAGCCAAACACAAACAATTATGAACATTGAATTTGAGAATGGAATGATGTCCAATCTATATTCGCATAGCAGAAAATTAAAAGACTACCTTAATCTGCTAAGCATATTGCAAAACCAAGACTCCAGGTCTCGTGCTTTTCTCCTCCAATAATTCCAACCAATCCTCCAAATGGATAAGGGAATGAAACTATCTAAGGAAAATAGTTTCAAAACATAGGAAATGGATATCAATGCATATAGGGAAAAAGGGATCGAGATGATGTATTTCCTCTGGCATAAATTTGCTTAGGAAAAATTCCCCTACCATGGCCTATGTCTCTATATTTTATAGTAAGAGGAGACGGTCACCATTGGGTAGGAAGAGGTTGTAACTTAAGGGGTGGTTACCAAAACCACCCTAGCTTCATTATTTTTGAAAATTTTATTTATTTTTTATATTTTGGAGGAAATTTCTTGGTTTGTGATTATATTAAGTTGCATGTGTGTGGAGGGGGGGGCGCATCTATCAACAACACGCCTGAGGATGCCCCACCATTTAGTGCTCTACCATATGCATGTAGCGCTGAACTAGGGGGGGTTATAAGGGGGGGAGGAGGGTCGTATGACCAACACCCTCCCCCTTTTGTGAATCAGACATTAGAAATCAACAGTATCCCATTTCCAATGCAAGTGAAGTGAGCTTACTAGCAACAGGAATTCCAAAGTTTTTGGGCTATTTTTGGGTGTTTTTCTATAACTATGTAATTTAATCTCAGTTAAGGGATTGGGGTCTATTTCTAATCTGAGTTAACGAATTAGGGTTATGTATGCTGCGAAATACCTATTTTGTATTTTGAGTGATTCATAATGATAATGAGAAAATAAGAGGTGTAGCTCTAAGTTTTGCTAGTTTTCTCAGCTAAGGGTTTCTAGGGTAAATCTATGTGTATTATGTGTGAATGTTGTGATGTAATCTCTATTTTGGTTAAAATAATATGTATTCTTTGCTTCTTTTCATAGGTTTAAAATTTACGTAAATCAAACTTAAATAAAGAGAAAGAAGTGATTAAATCGTTGGAAAAGATTTTGCAGTAGGTGATTTGAACTTTTTACACATATTGCTAGCAAACCAAAGGTTAGGGGTGATTAATTGCAGCTTTCACGACATTTGGGAGAGATTATTCTCTATTCAAGGGATTTACAATTTTCAGGGAAAATGGGAGATGAAAAAGGATTGAATTCAATGATCAAGGCCATAAGAACTGAAGTCAAATCAAGGCTCTTCAATCCATAATTGTCCTTTTATGTTAACGAACAATCAACATTTTGAAGTGTCATCTTTGAATTGTTGTCACCTAAGGATAAGTGTTGATTTGGGATATATCAAAGAGCTAATGGTTATGTAATTTCCAAAGTTTACCCTTGTGTAGAAATTACAATGTATCTTATTAACAAAAACCCCAAATTCTGAAATAAAAAATGACCCTATGGGGAGGGTTTCAATTAGCCATAGAACGTAAACCGTAATTCATATCATGAAACCATAATCTCTCGGGTGACCATGGGTAGTGTGGCCATGTCCACAATGGAAAAACATAAGTGTGGGAGCTAATTGAAGCCATTTATGCTTCCTGATTTGGATTTCGTGCCCCTAGAGAAAATTCACAATTTTTCCCTAAATGGTCCTTTGGGGCGAGTTTCAATTGGCCATAGAATGTAAATCAGGAACTCAAATACTGAAGCCATCAATTCCAATGGATTCAAGATTTTAGGTTTTAGTTAAGGGAAACCCTCTTCTACCATTGATTTTGCTAAAAATGGTCGCATTCTACCATATCCAAAAATAATATTTTGCTTAGTAAGGGCCAATGCCAATTTTGCAAAAGGGGGCTCAATTTTTATTTGAAATCACCTAGGAGACCCTGAGAAGTGTGAACACGTCCACAATGGTCAACCTATTAATGGGAGCTGACAGAACCTAGTTATGCTTCCCAAATTGGATTTTGACCTCCCCAATACAATATTTTCCAGGTGTTCCATTGAGAAAAACTCTAGTGTCCTATCCCGTTGAATAAAAGTCACCTACATCCATGGGACTCGTAAGGGTTAGGCACCCCTACCTATAATTTGATGCCAAGAATCCAACGAAATAGACAGTTTCATGATCTGATGCATAATTTTTTTCTATGTGTAGCCTCATGTAGCCATTCAAGGACACATGCTGAATCGGCTCCCAGGGCCTAAAACCACCATCGGGCATTCTAATTGAGTTCCATGGAGCAATCTGTATCCGGTTGGACTCTTAATAGTTGAATCCAACTTTCATGTTTAATAGTAAAATAGGAATAATGTATTAGATGATGGATATAAAATTACAATAAGCTCACCTTTATAATATTAATTAAATATTCACAACATTGCCTTCCCCTTGGGAAAAGCTTTGTCCTCAAATATTGAGCAGTTTCCTAATGTCGTCCTTCATTCTAATTCGGTGTCAGTATTAGAATCACATGATATTTCTTGTGCAGAGACTTGCACTTCCTTTCCATTGATGATTCGGCATTGTATTGTCTGATTGTTCCTACATTTATGGCCAAGGGTCTAGTCATCACCGCATCGATGACATATGTTTTTCTTCTTTTTTCTATTACCAGAGTAGCTATTAGATGACTTCAACCTATTTTCCATTTCATATGCATATTATTGATTTTTGTGGCATTGATGGTCGGGTGACCACTTATATTCACTGTACCTACATTGTATCTATTTTTCTTGTCGATAATGGTTATCGCCTCTTGTTTGTATTCCTTCTAATTTGCGTTCTACGTCTTTTGCTTTATGTCTTTCTACTTCTACGTTAGGTATGTCATGCAAATTTAGTTATTTTTGGAGGTATGGTTTAATACCTCCTAAATAGGTTTCGAGTATTTCCTTGTCCGACAAACCAAATAATCGTGTTGATAAGGATTCCCACTAATGTGTGAATTCCTCAATGCTTCTAACATGTTGTAATCGGGTAAGTTCACTGAAAAATTCATCTTCTCCGATTCCTTGAAACCTATTAAAAAAATAATTTTTGAACAAGTTCCAGGTGTAGGAAAAATTGTCTCTCTTCCACCATAAGTACCAATTATAGGTGTACCCTTCCATATGCATTGACGCATCTTTCACATTCTCCTTGTCGGATTGAATATTGTAAATGTCGAAGTATTCTTCCGCTTTGTTTAGCCAAGAAACACATTGGTCTCCACTTCCATTGTATTTCGACAACTCTATTTTTTCCTTAGGTGGGTACACTATATAAGGATGATATTGATTTCCTTTTGCTTTACCATTTGATGGTGGCTCGGAGCTACTAGACGATGCAAGTGCTATATTTGAACTGCTTCGTTGTTGGCGGTGATTTTTAGCTTTTTTATTCTCTACTATCGTACTGATAGCATCTATTTTGTTGTTTAATCGTGCCTCCATATCTGGGAGTATTTTTGTTTCTATCTCTTGTTTAAGCGTCATTTTGTTAATCTTTATTTCTTTTTGCAAGTCTTCTTGATTCTTTGCGAGTGTTTCCTCTGTGGCAACATGAAATGAGGCATCTAACATGTTTGGACTACTGACTTGGTCCGAACTAGGCATGAGCCTTTGTAACACCTCCATTAATGAACTATGGTTATGCATCATGGTGCCCAAGTTCTGTGTTATGGTGTTTATGCTTTGAGTCATGGTACTCATTTTGTCATCCAAGTATTTTTGTTTTTCATTCAAGATGTCAAATTTTTCATCCAACCTTCTTTCTAGTACCAAACCAACTTTATCTTTGATTTCTTTTTTTTAGCACCGTATTGATATTTTTCATCTCTTCCTTCAATATTTTTTGGTTAGCGATAAGGGACTTGATGTCCTTCTCCATTTTTTTTATTTTCTCTTTTAGTTCTGCCATGGTCTTGGACATTTTATGCGGAGGTGTGTACTTCGATGTTATTTTGGCTTGTGAGGAGTGGATTTTTTTTTTGGAATAATAATAAATTTTAATTATTTAATTCATATTATTATTTTTTTATAAACTATATATAATATTTGGTATATAGTTTTTTGTTTTATTTTTTAAAAATTTTTAAAAATAAATATTAAAATAACAATATATTATTATTATATCATATTTAATTTTTATTAAATATTGTTTTGTTTTTGAAGGTTTTAGGGTTGGCATGATGGAAGGCGCCCGTGGAAATGATGGAAGGAGGAATGGGTGGAGGAGCAAGCGGGGGAACGTGGAGCGTCGAGAGGAGGAGGCACGAGTGATAGACTAGACGACGTGTAGGGTTGTGAGGGAAGTTATTCGCAGGTCGCAGTGGAGTGATGTGCACGGGTGAGCAAGGAGGAGGTGGAGTGATATACACAGACGCGTATGGGCAGCAGGGGTAGATAAAGGAGGAGAAACTAGGGCACCCAGGAGTGTAGCATGGAAATGGTGAGGAGGACGATGAGGGCATGGAGGACAAGTGAGAGCAGGGAGAAGATGGATAGCAAGCAGGAGGCATGAGTACAACAACAAGAAAAGCGCATGGGTGTAGGTCGATGACAGCACCAGGAAACATAGGCAGAGGGGGATGAACAGATGTGCAACAATCAGGCGGAGCATTGGAGGAGGGAGTGGCAATGAAGAGGAAGAAGGATGGTAGAACAACATCATGGGGATAAGAGAGGGAGGTTGAGCCGAATCAGAGCTTAGGACGAAGGAGCGTATCCACTCTGATACCATTTGGAGCAATCTGTATCTGGTTGGATTCTTAATAATCGAATCCAACTTTCAAGTTTAATAGTAAAATAGGAATAATATATTAGATGATGGATAAAAAATTACAATAAGCCCCCCTTTATAAGGCTTGATCAAGCATAGTGAAGGGTTATGCCCTTTCACTAGTAACCTAATAATCTATTTATTTATAATTAATAATATTAATTAAATATTCACAACATTCCATAAGTTTGGGCATGCGTATCTAGGCATGGAAAAGTTGGTTAGGCTTATCAAAGGATTTAATGGAAGGTTCCATAGAATTTGACCCTCTAGTATAAGAATTTCCATGTGAACACACACATTATCTACCCACACAGACATTCTAAGATTGCATGTGCATGCTCCAATACAATGTGTATTCATCATTTCATGCTTGCACCCTTTATCTCACATGTGCACCCAAGACAATTAAGGAAGCTCAATTGGTGAGCCTACAATAAAGAAGACATATTGTGACCCATCAACAATTATGGAATAAAAAGACATATATGGTTTCTAGGGCCAGATTATGTTTCTATGTTTTAGTGTTCCGATATTAGGTTTATAGGGTTAGAATAGTGTTTCTAGGGATAGATTAGGTTTCTAGTGCTAGATTAGGTTTCTAGGGCTAGGTTAGGTTTCTAGGTTTCTAAATTATGTTTCTAGGCCTAGAGTAGGTTTATAAATTAGGTTCATATGGCTAGGTTAGGTTTCTAAATTAGGTTTCTAGGGCAAGATTACTTGTAAAGGTATGAATGTTTTCTACTAGATATTGGTCAATGGTGACATTATTTGATATTAGTGATTTGTCAATGTAGCTTAGTTGCTACAAATTAGGGTTTCTAGGGTTTATGCTACAATATAGGTTTTCTACGGTTTATAATACAAACTAGGGTTTAAGCTACAAAATAAGGATAGGTTAGGTAGGTTAGGTTAGTGCAGGCTAGGTTATATCAAGGTAGTCTAGGTTAGAAAGGTTTAGTACGTGAGGTTGGGGTAGTTTAGGCTAGAATAGGCTAGGATGCTAAGGGTAATGAAGTATATATTATGTATGCTGAGGCTAGGCTAGGAAATGTTACTCTAAGCATTACATAAGTCTTTAAGGTAGGATAGGGTAGTCTATATGCTATATTATGGTTAAGGTACGCTAGGATAGGTTATGGTAGTTTAAGTTTAGTGCAAGTAAATATTAGATTAGAGTGGTTTAGGCCAAGGTATGGTTGGTTGAGGTAGAAGTTATGTGGTTACTGTAGGCATGGTAGGGTAAGTTAGATAACTGTGGAGGGTGGAGGGTAGTGTAGGTTGGGTTAAGGTAGGCTAAGCTAGGGATGGATAAGCTAGATATGATCTATGTTTGGGTAGGTTTGGTAGGGTAGGTTAGATAATGGAGTGGCTTAGGATAGAGTGTATGGTTAATTTAAGTAGGTACATTGGCTTGAGAAAGGCGAGGATAGGTCAATGGTTTAGGTAAGTGTAGACTACATTATATTAAGGTAGTTTAGTTTAGGAAGGTTTAGTAGGTGAGGTTAAGGTAGTAACTGATGCTAGGGTAGTTTAGGATTGATTAGGGTCGTCTAGTGGGGTAGGAAAGTATAGGTTTACTTTATCTAGGTTAGGTTAGCATATGATATAATAAATGTAAATCATTTATGTTAAATTAGGTGCATTTTCAAGGCTAATAAATTAAAATTAAAGAGAATTTCAATTTCTCCAAAATGTATTAGCTCTTTACATACTCTTATATCATGATTGCAACATATATAATTTTCCCCTCTTGTCATGTCTTTTTAGAGGATAATAGTCAACTAGTAAGCATAACAAATTAATTAATTTTAGGACATCCTTAAATTAATATTGCCATGAAAAATAAGAAAACATATATAATTGCACATAACAAAAGTATTCCGTATGTATGGTATAGGTATTTATACCAAATATGTCTAAGGTCACAAAGTATAGTTTGTGGATGAAAACACCTAGATAATGTGCCCTGCATAATTCCTGAAGACACCTGGTGTGCCATGTAGAAAGCATATTTAGCTTGTGAATGAGATGTGGTGAGTATTTTGAGGTTTTTGTTGAGAATATAGTTGTCATTGATGTCAAAGGTGTTCACATATGACAAAGGAATAACCAGGATGAGTTCAGCAATGACGAAAGAAAAGGTTGAGTGTGGAGTGGAGAGTGCAGAGACTATGTTATAGGAGATCGAAATTGTCTGTGCATAGAGTGTCGCAAAAATGAATTGATTGTTCCAATAATGAATTCAATCACAAAGTTAAATATATGCATCTTATACAGATCAAAGATTAAAAATGGATTTCACAAGTTAGAGTTGTGAATGAGTTAAATTGATAATCCTCATTCATATGCTTGAGGATTGTGTGGTGGGGATATGAAGGGGCTCCAGATCAAAGACCAAAATGAATTTCGTTGAGAAATAGGAATGGAAGATAAATAAGGGTAAAGCTTGCAAAATCAGAGATGATCGCTGGGATATGTGATCGAGATCAACGAATAAGGTTGATCATTGAAATAAATCAACAACCATTAACAATTTCGCTGGGGGAAGTTGCGCGGTCTAAGAAAATTTTGATGTGCGCAAAATTTATATATGAAATTCATTTCATCTTATTTGAATTACACCATTGATTGATAGGAATCCTGATCCGACGGCCCTCAAGGGATTTCACAGATTTAACTAGTAAGCTAGTTAATGTTCTGGATGGGAGCGAAATTTCATTAAGAAATGGTTTACAGACAACATGGATGGTCTAGTGATCTAGGAGGATATTGGGGGCCACCTGCCTATTCCACTTGGACCCCCACCATTGTTTCTTTCAGTTTTTTAGTTTCCTTAATTGTAGCACAATTTACTATTTTTGGCAGTTTTCGGGTCCTAAACTTCCGGAGCCGTTTTGAGGCCCTAAACGACATTTTTTCGACATCGTATGTTAAAAAAGAGGTGAGTCCATTTTGGATTTGATATTTGTTGTTTATGGATGTATTCCTTGAACAGATATTTCTAACGATGTATCATGTGCGTCAAACGAAGGTAGTATGCCAAAGTTACGACCTCGGGAAATTAATGTACCAAGTTAACCAACGAGGCCCATATTCCGGTGTTTCACATCCTAGGGTTAGGTTTTTCGATGTGTAGGGTTTCTATTTTTTCTCAATAATATATAGGAATTTGAGCCTCATTGTAACAAATAGTTCAGAGGCATGTAGTCACCACATCTCTTCTCAGAGATAAGCTACTAACACTCTAGCTAGTCTATTTCCATCATGGATGTAAACAAGTTTTAGTTCTTTGATTAATTAAATGAAGTGTTATTTTCATTTTATCTTTGTTTTTATGGTTATTTGTGTCTTATGTTGTGTTACTACATAAATCCAGATCATCTAGATCAGTCGAGAGAAATGCGGAAGCTGATTTTTAGAAGATCGACGATGGAGAATGATTTCTGCACAAAGAAAAAGGAAGATACACAAATCTGCATTTGATCAAAGATCAACGGTTAGGATTTAATCCACGAGGAATTCTATGGTGGTGAATGATTTTAGTACAAATAAAGGTTAGGATCTGAAATCCACATTAGATTAATGGCTAGGAGTGAACCCATAAAGAAATCAACAACTCAGAAGAAAAGCGGAAGGGAAAAAGTGGAAGATGAGAAATCAAGGTCTAGAATAATATGGGTTTCTGCAACCCAAAGTCTGGAAGGTCGAAAGCAGAAGGTGAAAAGCGGAAGACGATAAATCAAGGTCCAAAATAATTTGTGTTTCTGTAACCCGAAGTCTGGAAAGAAGAAAGCAGAGAGTAGAATGTGGAATGCGGAAAATGAGAAATCAAAGTCTAAAATGATATGGGTTTCCACAACCTCGAATCCTCCAGTGGAATTCGGAAGGCGGAGAATCGCGAAAATACTTTGGAAATGTCACAGTTCCGCAACCCGAAGTCTACCGACGGAATGCGGAAGGTGAAAAGCGAAAGGAGGAAAATGGAAGGCGGATAATCGCGAAAAGACTTTGGGAAATGTCACAGTTCTGCAACCTGCAGTATGGGATATCGATGATCACGAACCGTTTTGAAGGAGATCAATGGTGTGGAACGGTTGAGGCGGAAAGCTAAGTCCGATAAGACATTTTGAGAATTATCATAGTTAGGCAATCCACATACCGCATCCTATCTTAGACCTATCGGTCAAGAAAAATCCTGAAATGAGATCAACGACTCAGGGTGATTTCAGAAATGGAGATTGCGGAAGAACACAACTGGAAGATTTAATTGTAAATGGATTAACAAGAGCTTAGGAGATGCCCGCAGAAGGTAATATCACGTGAGATAGTCTGTAAGGATCCCATAGAGGAGAAAAAAAATCCCATAGGCATTGGTTTGATGAATACTACGATCAAAGAAGAAGGGAGCTCGCAAATTAGAAATGATCAATAAGTTTTTAATTAATTATTTAATTAAAAATCATTACTAACAGAGGTTTGAAGAGGTGCCAAGATGAAAGGGCACGACATGGTTTGAAGAGATGCATGAATATATATTTAATAAGAATATCGAAGCAAATGATAAAGTGTCTCTGTGATTGCGATTGATAGAGTCCAAGAAGTGAATAGGAGACTGATAAAAATCATTGCAGGGTGGCAGGGTGGCGGTAGGGCAGGCTATAAGTTTGCAAAGGGTGTTGTAGCATCCTTGTCTGTTGCAGTAGGTAAAAAACTAGGGTGTTGTAGCATCCTTTTCTATTGTAGCAAGAAGAAACCCAGGGTGTTGGAGCATCCTTATCTGTTGTAGCAGAAAAAAACCCAGGGTGTTGTTGCATCCTTTCCATAGCAGCAGATAACACAATTTTGTAGATTCGGATTTTAATGAGTTTGAATTGGTGGTTGTCTCTTTGAGGTTTCCACGATAAAATTTGTGTCTTAACATGTTTGATTCATTGTGTGTTATGTTATTTCTGGAATAAAAATACAATAATGATTCACCCCCCCTCTCAGTATTGTGGAATAATCCAACAATTGGTATCAGAGCAGTTTCATTCACTACAGTTTAACCACTGGAAGGTAGATCCTATTAAAAAACCACTATGGATCAACAAGAAGGTTTAGCCACCAACATACCTCCATTATCCACGGGAGAAAATTATGCATACTGGAGTGTGAGAATGAAGTGCCATCTGATGTCCGTTGGATGGAAGGTTTGGGAAGCAACTGAGAAAGAGTATAAAATAGATGACCAAGCACCTACAGACCCAGAGGAACTAGGCCAATATGAAGGTAATTCCAAATCCATAAATGAAATCATGAGTGGGTTGAAAAACTCCATATTTACAAAATTTATGCGATGCAAGACTGCCAAACAATCCTAGGATAAGTTAAAAATTATCTATGAAGGAGCATCTAAAGTCAAAGAATCGAAGTTTCAGACATATAAAGGGTAGTTTGAGAGACTTAAAATAAAAGAAAAATAAAATTGTCTACACCATGGAAGATAGTGAAGATGAGGAAACTGAAATTCTATTCATGGGTCTTGATACTCAAGCTTCAAATAGTGACTCAGATGTAGAAGGAGAAGTAGACTTAAGAGATGAACTTGTTAGCACTCTTTGAATAACTTAAGAAATGCAGGAAAAGAAAAAACAATCAACTCATATCATTAGTGAGTTGGAAACTCAACTTCTAGATGCCAAAAGGATTGAGGAGGACCTAAAACTTCAACTCAAAAGAAGAATACAAGAATCTGAGAAACTAAAGAAGAGATCATACAATTCAAGAAAAAGCTTGATGAAGGATCTATCAAATCAAAGTTTGAGAATAGATCAAGGAGTCTAGATGACATCCTGAATAGCCAAAGAGCATCAAGTGATAGATCTGGATTGGTTTTAACAAAGAAAAGAAACCAGAATGTTTCTCTTTCACTAATCAAGGAGGAAACAATAAAAATCTATGCTGAAGCACTAAAGAGTCCAGTTAAAAAAAGATAAAAATAGAAATAATATGGTTCCTAAGAGACCAAATAGACATATGCAGATATTTTTAGGTCACTCTTACTTTTCTAATAACTTTGGTCATAAAGCCTTAAATTGCAGAGCTCATGGGAAGGTTCCTAAATACAAGAAGAAGTCGTCAAGCAATAAACCAAAAGGAAATCATAAACGTTTTACACTTCTTCAAAAATATGACATAGAGTGTTACAAATGTAATAACCATGGACATATGTGTTACAGAGAGAAATTCCTATGGCTTGGGGTACCACAACAGACAACTTGACTCCAGAAATCAATCCTTTCCAATATGCAATAGAAATAAAATGTCTAACACTAAAGGATCAGACCTCGTACCTTATTCCGGACGGTTGAAGTAGATCCCCGTTGAGCTTTCCAATCTTCATCTTGAATTGCTATATTACTTCCTCAACAACAAGTAAACAATACAAGCATTCTATATATCGTGGTGTTAGATCTATTCTAGCATATATAATCAATAATGTATAAGCATTTGACATAATCCCATGGATAAAATATTTATTCAAATACACATCATTGGACAGGAAAAGATATTTCTATTAATATAAATAAGAGATTACAAGATACAACCTCTGACGGCACGTCTGTGAACTGGAGAAACTGAATCCCCCACTTGAGCCTCCACCACTTCAATCCTCCATCTCTCGATAGCAAGCTCACAAGCAAAAGGCAAGCTTGGGAAGAACACAAAAGTGCTCCAAGGGACAAAGGGATGCAGACTCAAGCATAAGTTCTGGCAACAATGGACTATAGTTTCATTGCTCTCAATTCTCTCTTGTGCCTTCAATGTACCAAGGGGTTCCTTATATAGCTTTCAAAGGGATAATGAAAGGTCAAATCCGAGCGATCTCAAGGCATATGGAAGGCCAGGAGTCAAATGAGTCAGATCCATGTCAAGAAAAACTCCAAAAGGATTTGGATTATGCACACATCCCGATGTACGCAGTTATATGGGTCAAACCCGCGTATGTACGCGCTTATAGGTTTAAAAGTCGCGTATAGCATTTTTCATGTGTTTTTAGGGATGATCAAGGAAACATCAAAGGACAAAAAATGGTCCATAGAGGCTAAGGAGTCTACAGTGGGATAGGGGAAGGCCATACAAAGTGTGATTCACCTAGAGTGGTGAAATCCGCTATAACAGATGCCCCCTAATGTATGAGATCAGAGGGGTTATACGATGGCCGAAATACATTATAAGTCAATCCCATAAGTGGAGTGATGAAGGATCCCAAATGGAAGACCAACCATCCAATCAACATAGTACAATAATACAACTCTGCATACAACTGCAAATACATATAGTAGTCCCAGATACATAAGAGTACAATGGCCATGAATAGGCATGATACATGATGTCACATATGTGGTCATAGCCACGTACAATATACATAGATCAAAATCTCCATGATGAAGATATACAAAGGACCATGATCTCCAAAATGGCTGAAGATATATAATAGATCAAGATCTCAATAGTGGCTAGAAATGTCTGACATACACTGGAATCAAGTCACGAGAGCTGAAATCTCATGAACACTGGCACGATCAAGGAGGTAGCATATAAGAAATGCCACCAATCTGGAAAGTCTTCTACACAAACCGCTAGGAGTACATGTCCTACTATGCGAATAGAGGTGTCGAGGTCGAACATAGTATTCCATCGTCTGATTATTGGTCATTAATGTATACCGTTAACAGACACGATATTACCCACCGATAATGAAAATGGGAATCAAGGTACTAGAGTGCAAACTAACAAGTGTGAATAAATGTGTTGAGGTCGAACACTTGAAAGGATCCATCGATCAGGGGACATTGATGTATTCCCATGAAACTGTCGATGGCGAGAGAACCTGCCACTGATGACTGCAAGTCTCAAGGCACTCAAGATGACTCTAGACACCAATCCCAGAATAAATGATCTGAAGTCGATGGGATGAAATCCGCTGGAAGGAAGGCATTAAGGTATCCCCCATCATCCAACACGTGGTACTCAGCAAAGCTGTATAATGTGGAAGGACTCGATCATAAGGTGCACGAACCAGTAACTGTACCGAGAATGGCCGACATGCAAAGTCAAGATAACTGAGGAATGGACGACTCAGGTTTCAACTTCCTTCGAACAAGATCATAACGACGTATGGTGACTAAATGAAGGTAGCATAGACTCGATATGCAAACTGGGACATCTCTGTGACACAGGAGGCATCAATAGAGGCTCCATGGGGACTGGAAGGTTAACCAGTCGGTGGAGATAAACTTAGATAAATGAGTACAACTCCTAAAGTCAAACTATAACCCAACCAATGGATGTGATATACAGTGCTCTATTCGAAGGCGACACGACTCGATAGCTGCCACAGATAACATCTTTCCTTGTCTGGATTTTTAGTTTTTTTAGTTTTTTAGACTTTTTTAGTTATTTGAAAAGCTTGAAAAAAGAATAAACTAGCTTTATAGTTACAAACTAGGAGGAGACGAGTGTCATAAGGGAAAACAAACTAGTTCCAAGCAGTGGAACATACCTATGCTCAATGCAAGGATACATGTGTAGGATATCGACACTCGGGGGAAAATCCCCTCCCGGTAAAAAGGGAATCAAGCTGCGAAGGATATAAAAAATGGCTTTGCATGGCTAGACATGAGACAAGCTCGGGCTATATAGCTGAAACACAATGTTAGGGGAGTCGGCATAAAGCTCAATAAGGCAGGCAAAGCTCATGATAATGCATTCACAACTTGACATGAGAGAGTCCTGAGGGAAATAGGCCAGCATAAGATCAAGAGGAGTATGAGGCTCTTGCCAAATGTCATGGTAGTACTACACAACGGACTCCCACACCCTAAAGGAGAAATCATCGGCATGGGCACCAAATACAAATAAGGCGCTAACTAGGGTACCCATGTAAGGTGAAGCTCTACCACTCATATCATGCCACTTCTAAAGCAGTAAGAAGGTTCTGTCACATAATAGAGTGGGTTCGTACCTAAGGTCATGGTGATATGGTCATAAGGTCATGCAAAATGCAAACGGTGGTGAATCCTAACCTATATGCCAGTTTAGACATGATACCTAAGATCGGTACGAACGGGTCAATCCAATGGCTGAAACAACATTGAAAAAGGTCTTCTACAACACCAATTATGTCAAAAACGGTCCAAAATGGTTAGAAAATATCGAAACTATAGGAAAGGGGGTAAAAATTTTCAAATATTTGAAATTTTTTCTATAAATAGTAAAAAATATAAATCATTTGAAACTTTTACCCATTGGAGCTCTGATTTTCAACTGCAAATTCCAGGAGATCCAGCTGGCGGAATTCACAACCGTTTCTTCTAGGTAGTTACTCATGCTCTCCTCTTGCATTTTGATATAATTTTTATAGATTTTCATGGTTAAATGAAGTTTTTAAGCCATCCCAAAGTGTGTGTTGCAGCCCACGCGGATATCAAGGTTTTTTCGACGCATAGGGATGGCTATACGCAGAAAATGGCCTAAAACCTGTGTACATACGTGGTTGTTTTCAAAACAGTCGTGTATGAGGCCACGCATGTGATTTTACAAGAAAATAATGGGTAATTTTGCAATTTATTTTGCAGGATGGTGCTAGAGTGGAGAGAACATGAGCATGGTGAAGTAGAGGAAACAGTAAGGGCCGACTTAATGGCTCATCAAGCTTTACGTGCATGCAGAATCTACAAGTTTTGGTGTCTTGGTGGTTTGAGGGCCAAACCAAGACTGCTACAGATGCTGGTAGACTATTGGGATCCAGACTTGGAGTCCTTCCGTATTGATGGGATGTCCCTCACCATAGAGGTGGAGGACATATACTTTATCACTGGTATTTCTAGACGAGGGGAGATGGTGAACCTTCGTTCCCGAGGTGGGCTAGGGGATGGCCTAACTATCGATGAGTACATAGCCGTGTACTGCTATCCAGACACTGAGAAGGTGGGGAGTCAAGTCCCTACCAATTCTATACAGGTGCTAGGCATAAAGGCCATATTACTGACGCTAGGAAGGATAGAAGGCTTAGCATCACTCCACCAGGCCTCTCGGCCTCTGATGTTCTATGCAGTGGAGTGCATGAGACCCACAATCTATGACTGGAGCATGACCCTACTGAGCAACATGAAACACCAGCTCAGTGAGTGTAAGGCAGGCAGGGTACGGAACTTCGGGTTCAACAGTATTCTGAGCACATTCTTCTTCGAGCGTGTTCCAGGATTGAGCCCTAGAGTGGACGTTCCTCTCCACGGGGTTTGAGATCCGGCCCAACGACGTTGGGCAGAAGCTATGTGCAGACTGGGGGGTGGTAGGGTGGCCAACCTGTTGAGTCTAGATTTGGTCCCTTTTTAACCATCTTTAATCACCTTTCTTCCCTTGTTTTACATTGCTTAGCATACCAATGAGACTGACTTTCTTCACTTTATCCCTTAATTTGTCAAGGTAAGACTGATTATTATTTTACCTTAGTTAATGCTTATTCTTGTGACAATTAAGGCTATTTATCTCTTGAAATTGTGCTAATATGTGTGATCTATGAAGATAATGTGAGATGAGCAGAATGCAGGGGATGAAGCTGAACAAGTCTAGGGACGAGGGGTGGTCGTGACACAAAAAGGATCCTTCATCTGCCCCTCATCTATGGAGACACGTGAAATTCCAGTCAAGGGCCGGTCAGAGCAGCCGCAACAAAACGAGCTATGATCGAGGGGTCTTCAGGATAGCTGCCCGAATATTATGGTGATCTGAGAAGATCGCTACTTCTGGGCCAGTCAACAATCTTCTTGTATTTTCTATAATTGTATCATGCCACGTCTTGTAACAAACAATGTTATTCAGGGCGGCTGAAGATCAGATATCTTCATGGCTGCCCTTTGTAATAGGATGGGATGTTATCACTTGTAGGTATAAATGCAGAAAGATGTCTCGGCCCAGGGGGTTGGAAAATACTGAATTCATTTGTGTATTAACAGCGGGAGCAATCTGTAATAATTCTTTCTTTTTAATACAAAGAGTACTGCTGGTTTAAGGGAGCTGTACATTGCTCATCCAGCGTCTCTGTGTGAAGGCTGGGCCCGCCTTCTGCAGAGATTGCTGAGTTAAGGTAGGATCTTTCAATTTAGGGTTGTGTGAAGTTTCATTAATTACATTTTCTGTGTGCGCAGCAGTAGTGTGTGTGATTTACAGGATTGCATTTCTCAAGATTGATAGCTGTAACATCATGACAGTCGACTGAGTAGTAATCTTTATGCAATTTATTTATTAGATGTGCGCAACTCTGTTCATCTCATAGTTCAGAATGACATCCCACGAATCCTGTGTAATTCTTTGATTGTTATACTTGTTGATTCTTATTTCTGCAATTCAATTCTTAGAACAGCTGAGTGTGATCTGTCGCAATTGAATTTCTAGATTATAGTTAATTTATGATTATAGATTCTGAGTGTGATTAGATCAATAGGCAATTCCATTGAATTGAGCAGTGAGTAGAATTTCCTTTCTGTCAGTAATTGTTGATTTCATTTCTGGTTGATGCATTGAAGGAAAGGTTGAATTCGTAGAGTTAAAAGATTTGTGGGATCACACATAGTTGTTAAGAACAGTATTCACTACAATGATTTGGTGTTTAGCATATACTGTGCACTTACCCTTTGAAACAAAAGACTTCCCTCGGTTGACAATGAATTTCGTAAGCTCTGTGTGTTGATAACAATTTATCTGCATTTAGGGTGCTCGACACAACCCATATCCAGCTGACTTCTTTCCATGGTGGCGACGATAGATTGTTTCCATTGATGACTACCCCTATGCAAGGATAGATTTCTGAGGGGACTCAGACATGCCATTGCCACCAGGATCGACATATGGCGATATAGGTAACGAATCTCGACCCTCACTCTTTTTAAATTTTTGAGTTATTAATTTTTTTGTGTTTTCTTGATTTTGTGGAATCAAAAAGACATGTTTTTGCGCGACAACACATAGTGACATCTACCATTTATGTGCAGATGTGGGACCACGGCGACCAGAGGGCTTCCCTCGTCATAGACGGAGGGGAAGAGGAGATGACATCATGGGTGTGGATGTGGAGCGAATGCTCTAGAGCATTCATACCAACTTTGTGAGACTGACTCATAGAGTTCCCATGGCGCAAGTCGAGGACTTTCCCGAGGCCATGCAGCGGTAGGTGGTGGGTGTACCACGCACATGGGTGCGTTTATTTCGACTGCTAGCTAGAGCCATAGTGGTGTTCCATGATCACAACCCTCCTCCTCCTCCACAGGATTAGACACCTGGGAGTGTATTCATTTTGTACGACCGTGTATTATATGATGGTGGATTTAAAAGCCCCAATTTTTTATTATGACACTATGTATTACCACATTTTTGATGTATATATAATTTTTTTTTATGGTGATCGATTTATTTATTTACATGTGTAAAAATTGTGTTTGTGATTAATTTATTATGAATGAAACAAATGCCAATCTAACACGTAATTAGCATATGAGTCAGCAACTTGATTATTATTTCTTGGAATGTGTATATATGTTATACTGTCAAATTGTCGTTCTAACAATCTCACACGTAAGAACCTTCTCAATAACACCGGATCTCTAATATGGTACAAACCATTGAGCTATGACACTACTAAATCCGAATCAAGACGTACCTCAAGAGATAGAACGCCATGCAAAATGGCATCCCGTAGAAGCTCAATAATGGCGCTATATTCAGCAACATTGTTGGAAGATGGCCATAGACATACACCTCCTAAAGACAGTACCTGACCCATAAAAGTATAAATCACCCAAGCAGCAGAGGCTGAGTGTTGAGTGTGACGACTTGCACCATCCATGAATCCTATGTAGGTGGAAGATTCCATTGACATCTGCCAAAAGAAACGGAAACTAATCACAAACCCGATCACGATAAGAAAAAGACCCAACTATGCAAAGTTGTACAATAATATACAACAAGCAGCCTTGGATAAAGATTATGCATAGTATTTTTTGAGATAGAGCCCATTTCTAGGCTTCTCCAAAGCTGTGGCTTCGTAATCCACTAACTCATAGGCACCCTTCTCTAACACACGCTTGACCACGTAAGGACCATGCCACATAGGATTAAACTTCCCTGCCCCCAAGGGTTCTTTCGGTTGATCCCACAAAAGGACCAAGTATCCTTCACTAAAAACTCTTGTACGGATAGTATTATCGTACTGGGCCTTAACACGATGCTTATTAACCTCTAGAGCCACCAAGGCATCTCGACGCTGCTTATCAAGTTGCTCAAGGTGAACCAAACACTCCTCCAAAGGTGAAATGTTTGGTAAGAGTTCCACAGCTATCTTCAATGAAGGAATCTCGCATTCAACCGACAATATTGACTCCACTCCATGCACAAGCTGATATGGAGAAAACCCAGTGGCAGTCTTAACCACGGTTCGATATGCCCACAAAGCAGGATATAACATAATGTGCCAATTCATCTTGCTTTGTGCGATTGTTCGTTGGAGAATGGATTTGAGTGATTTATTCACTGCCTCTACCTGTCCATTCACTTGGGGGTAGTAAGAAGAGGATTGCTCTTGCTTATACCCTAACTTGGATGCCAACTCTTCCATCATACAGTTTTGAAAGTGTGAGCCATAGTCAGTGACAAGCTCTCTCGAAATCCCGAACAGAGTAATAATTTGGTTGAATACAAAAGAAGCGGCTGTCTCACCTTCGGATTTTACTGTAGGCATAGCCTCAGCCCATTTCATGAAATAATCAACAGCCACTATAATGTGATGGTGCCCCCCAGCCGAAGCTGGGTTTCAATCCATAAAATCGAGCCCCCACTTAGTGAAGGGACCGACGATGATAATGGGATGTAACGGGGTAGGTTTCGAGCGCATATTCTGTGCAAACACTTGGCAAGGGTGGCACCTCTTGACCGCATCAACACAATCTTTAAAGATCGATGACTAGAAATAACCCGCTCTCAAAATTTTTTAAGCTGTAGAAATCCCAGATAAATGACCACCACATGCCCCTCCGTGGCAATCATTCAACACAACCTCAGCCTTGTCATGAGTTAAACAACATCGTAAAATGGAATCTACCCCACGGCGGTACAAATTATTGTCCACTATAAGGTAGTTCTTAGAGACGTGACGTAATCGTCGTCGTTCATCTCGCGAGAGGTGAGTA
The DNA here is from genome assembly GCA_001517045.1 of Pseudotsuga menziesii. Taxonomy (NCBI): domain Eukaryota; kingdom Viridiplantae; phylum Streptophyta; class Pinopsida; order Pinales; family Pinaceae; genus Pseudotsuga; species Pseudotsuga menziesii. Next base: position 418,813 of record LPNX010512830.1, on the reverse strand, counting down.
GGGGTCCTCTGTGTTTGTATATATACTATGATATCCCCATACCATGGGTCTAACATTGAGATTAAGAATATGTGTTCATCGACAAACGTATCTTCACAAAACAACTCCTCGGCCTCACTCGGAAAATCCGATATAAGCCCTGCAAAAATTAAAGACTTCTTCGATTTTGCCAAAACAAACTCGAGATCGAATTCTTGCAGAATGACAATCCATTTATTATACTTTTCCCCAATCATCCTTCGTGTGAGGATGAACTGAAATGGATTGACATGGGCCACAACCAAGGTCTGGCGAAGGAGAATATAATGTCTTAAATGCTGAACCGCATGTACGGTAGCTAAAGCAAGCTTCTCAACATGAGAATAATGAATCTCTGCGTCAATAAGGTTTCGGCTCAGATAATATATGACATTCTCTTGGAGCTCCTCATCCTCTTGAACCAAAACCATCCCAATCGTCTCTAAAGACGCGACCACATATAATAGAAAATCACGGCTATAATATGGAGGACTAATCATCGGGGCCGATGCTAGGGCTCGCTTGAGTGCATCTAAGGATTCCTAGGCTCGCTCATCCCATTCAAAGGGAGTATCCTTCTTCAAGAGACGCATGAAGCCTCTAGTCAAATTGGCAAAGTTGACAACAAATCTTCGTAATAAGTTTGCCATGCCCTGCAAACACTGAAGATGACGAATATTCTTCGGGGGAGACAACTGGAGTATTGCCTCAACCTTCAAAGGGTCGACTCTTATACCCTCTTTTGAAACGATGAATCCTAACAAACGACCTGACTTCACGCAAAAGATGCACTTATGAGGATTTAATCTAACTGAATAGTGCCGGCATCTTTCGAATACCAATCTCAAGTGATAGGGATGAGGCATTCTCATACGAGAATGAGCAGCGATGTCATCCAAAACTACTTCAATAATAGACTTGAGATTGTGGAAGATCAAGGTCATTGCCCGCTGAAACGTAGATCCGACGTTTTTAAGGCTGAAAGGCATTTTCCGATATGCAAATGTTCCCCAAGGAAAAATAAATGTAGTCTTATGTTGGTCCTCAGGTTTAATCTGTATCTGATTATACCCAGAAAATCCGTCCATAAAGGAGAACACCTCGCTACTCGCACACTCATCCAAAATCTGATCTATAAATGGTGTGGGGAAGTTATCCTTAGGATAGGCACGATTCAAATCGTGGAAATCAGTGCATATGTGGATCGATCCCTGCTTCTTATCCACCGAAACGGGGTTTGAAACCCACTCTGTCAAGGGAACGGGATAGATGAAACCGGCTTTCAACAGCTTCTCTATCTCTGCCTTAATGGCGGGTGCTTTCCTAGGATTCACATCGTGTAAATGTTGTCGAACAGGCTTAGCATTGGGGTAAGTCTTAATATCATGCTCAATAATATGAGGGTCAATACCTGGCATCTCGTCGTAAGACCAAGCAAAAATATCACGAAATTCCTTGAATAGCTCGGTATATTCCAGAATCTCAGCATGGGAACATTCTACCCCAATATAGACATTCTCTATGGTGCCAGGATTGCGAGAGATGTTGATAGGGATCATTGAAGATATGTTTGCCATGTTTCCATCAGCCATCAGAATAGGAGAGCTTAATGGAACCACAGGACTACCAATTCTCTGACTAATAATCTCCCTATAATCCTCATGCTCCAAACGGTCAAGCACTGGAAGGAAGTATGATCTATGATGAAGTTCCTCCCATGGTGGCTCAACTCTCGACATAGCCTCGATAATCGCTTCATCTGAGGGGAAAACCATATCAAGGCAATTGTGGGCATGAGAAGACTGTATCGCCCATGTTGGCAGCACATAGGGGTCTTCCTCCTCCGTCCGTGAAGAGTAAGAACAAGGCCTTGCAACATTCTTGAGATTAGCTTGATAAGCTATCATAGCTGCAGGTAACGACACGCTCATCTCGACGGGCTCACTCGAAGTACTCGGGGTAGGAAGAATCCAAGGGTCTTCCATATGGGTTGTGTGAAAAGACACCGATATCGTAGAAGTCGAAGCCTCATCAGAATGAGATCCTATCATGAGGATTGGTGCAGGACAACTAAAGCTTCCCATGAGGGATGGATACATGCCTACAACCACACTCCTAGTTGCCGACTGAGAATGTTCAACGATTGGGATCAAAGCTCCCGAAGATATGGTAACAGACGGATTCTTGAATGCCATTTGATCAATCGTTACAATCTTCCCGTTATGTGGAAAGCATACAACGCGGAACAAGGAAGAAGCAACGGCTTGCATACTATACATCCAGTTCCTACCCAGCAAGAGATTGTAGTCAAGGGGCGCATCAACCACCTCAACCTCTATCACAATGGTCTTTCCCCCCAAACAGAATTTAAGGGAAGGAAGGATACCATGCAGCCTAAAAGATCTCCCATCAAATGCAGTTAACATAGTCGCTGATTTAGACAGCTCAGGAGAACCCAGACCCTTCCAACAGGACAAAGACATCATAGAAGCCGCAGTGCCCTCGTCAATCACAATATGTTTGAAAGTCATACCAAGACATTCTACAAGCACCAAAAGAGACACATAGTAGGGAAAGCGAGGCTGCAGTCCTGCAGTTTCAAATTTGATCACCGAGGAAGAATCATCACCGTTCACACCAAAAGCAGAAAGCAACGCCTTCCTTTGTGAAGGACAACTCTGAAGCACTTCCAATGCAGACATCACACAAGGAGTGTGCCCTAATTCCTTGACAACTGAATAATTCTAGGTGGCTCAGGCATTTGGATTATGCCCCAAACGCTTAAGGACTCCCTTAGGAATGCGAGGTGCAGCCTCAGGTTTATCCGTAGGTTTCTCAATGCGCAAAGGGGACCCTGGTGGATTAAGCTCTTTGCCTGGGCTGGGTTGTGATGAACTATAGTCTTTCGCACGAGTCACAACCTTCGCAGCACGGACCATGTTAATGCACCCACGACCACTACCCTATGGTGGATCATCATCACTAGATTGGTCGTGGGACTTCGAATTCATATTCTGGTTATGCGGTAAAGGGTTCGTTAGCACAGCTAGGCCTTGTGCTAAGAATCTCGAAGCTTCATCAATCCGAGGGCACAAGTAAGTGAGGTGATCATCCTTACATAGCTTGCAATTACGTTTAGTTTGCTTGTCCCCCCCAGCATTTCTACCGTTCTTGTCATTATTGTTAACATTCTCATTCTTATTCCCACCCTTTCGATTATTATTTTTACCCTTTTTTCTATTCCGTCCGGGCTGCTGGTTACCCTTCTGGTCCGACGATTGCAGAGAAAGTACATTCACCGTTTGGGTGGGTTGAGAGGAAGCCGTAGCTTGTCCCGAAGCAGATTGGTTGATTGACAATTTACTACCTTGTTTTGCAACCGAATCCACAGGTTTCACACTTGCACAACCCACAATTCCATCGACATGTGGTCCAGGTTTGACTTTGGGATCGAAATTGGAACGAGGGGCATTGGGAATAATCTCATACAACAAACTGGACTAAGCATAGATCAAGTCCAGTTCCTGCACCCTAAAAATCGCTTGTTCCTCATTCTGCACTCCGGATGTGGAAACATCCTTCACGATATATGGCAATAACGACTTGAAGAACCACTCAAGGAGGAATTTCGGCGATATAAAAGATTTAATTAATCTCTTCCGTCTACACCACTCTTGGATATGATCAGAAATATGGGTGGCTTTATCTTGTCGAAATGTCGACAAGAGTTCAGTACCAACGTCATAGCACACTAGTAGCTGGAAGTGATTAATAAACGTCGTTGCAAGGTTGTCGAACAAAGCGAAAGTTCCCTTAGGTAACTCTATATACCATTTCGCAGCAGGCCCTGTGAGGGTGCGTTGAAATAGTCTCAAACGAACTGAGTCCTGATGTAATGAATTCGAAGATCACCATAGGTGAAACGTAGTAACGTGTTCACTTAGATCCTCTCTCGGTTTGCCTTCGAACTTAGGTATGTCCGAAGGAAGCTTGGTAGGGACAGCCGGCCAAGCTGGGTCATGAGCCACAGGATCGTTCATCTATCTTGATAGGTCAGGAAGATTAAGCGTTGCGAGGAAAGGGAGCCTAGGATGATGAGGTCTATGGACCACTCCCTGGTTCATATAGGGTTGATTACCACCATGGCCTTGGCCATAGTGTCCTCCTCCTGTCTGACCCATATAGGGTGGTGTGTAAGTACCATAGTACGATGGAACTTGACTAGCAGGAGCTACAAATCCATAATTAGGAGAGTAAGCAGGTTGTTGATACCCGCCTCCATAAGGTGAATAAACCTGTCCATACTGCGTCCCATAATAAGGTCCATAGGTCATCGCATGCGATGCCCCATGAGACACTCCGTAGATAGGAAGATACGCTCTGGAAGTAGGGATATGAAACCTCGGAAGTAGCAGGATGACCTTTAGAAGCATGAACATAACCTCCCAAAGCAGCGGGCGTTATGTGGACTTGAGACACAACCGGTCTAGTAACCGTAGTACGGACCTTACTCGTAGCCATATATCGGCTCGAAGGACCACGTGAATAAGGTGGAGGATGGACATTTGAAGAACTAGGGATCGAGGATGAAGGAAGCTGAGTAATAAGATATGTATTACCGCTTATCATCACTCGTCTCGGATCTGGTATCCTAATCGGATCGCTAACCCTAGACCTAGGAGGGATATAGGATGTAGCTTCCACCACTAGGACGGAAGGTACAATGTGACTAGTGCTCCCAAACCTCTCCACATGGTAAGGAATGAGAGTGCCCCCAGGCATAGTGTTAGGCTCAAAGTCAGATTCGACATGAAATGTCAAATCGTGTATAGGGAAACTAGATGTAGCATAACTACCATAGCTAGTGCTGGCAGGTTCAAAATGAGTCTCGGCGTCCTCTGGCATTCCATACCGGTAACGTGTCAATGGGGAATCCGACCTAGAGTGAGTAGGTCTATCATTCATGGCTCCTATCTCAGAAATCACAGGACCTAACTCAGCTAAGTCGGGTGAAGGATCCTAAGTAGGTGTAAATTCCCCATCGTTTACACGAATGGGAGGAGGTGGTTCAGGAATATCCTATGAATGATCTCCCATGGTGTGTGAATCAATGTGTGACATAATCTGCCTAGACAGTCTAGGTCTCTCTCCCAAAGGAGGAGGAGAAGTAGAAGGCAGAAGCCCTGCTAAACGACGAGAACGGTGCGAAACTGCACTCGAATCCACAATGACTCAAAAAAAATAGCAAAGACTCTCTATTTATGTAAACCCTAGGCCAACTATCGTGCACAGAGCAATCACTAATAAAATATAAATCCAAATGCAAGCAAACAAGGGCTGGATAAGTGAGCTCCCGAATGAAGCAGGTATGTCTCGCCTAGGAGAGGCTTGAGACTCCCATACACAACAAGCGGAGGTACGTAACCAATTATTGTGGCCCTCAGCTTCAACGCGTAAAGTGACTGTGCTGTCCGACCCCAACCTGGCCGGGACACCTACAGAATAACCTCTACAAGTACCCCCCTCGATATCCTAGGTAAGGCCACTAAGGTCACCTCAATATACTCGGTGCTCAGGAGGACAGTCGCAGGCAGGATTGACCGTATGGGCAGGGTAGCAAAGCCCGAAACTCTCGAAAGAGCCCCCAGATATGAATACAATCCTGGAAATATCTCCGATGCTACTCAATTATGACTAGGGGTCATCCCAATCAATAACCACTCACACTGCCTCGTGCTTAACTCCCTTTTGAGAGGAGGATCCTGAGAACACTGGTTATACCAAGGATTTCACACACTCACCTGGACAGACACCTAGATGTTGTTGTTTAGTGATCTTGGAGAATTAACTTACAATGAACTATTCCAAGATCCTAAAACCTAAGCTTGTTGGTGCACCCTAGAAAAGAAAAGAGTGTAATTCATTTTATTTAGTGTTGATTTTAGTTGGCTTTATTACTCAAAAAAGGGATATGATCGTGCAACTAGTGGTGTTATGACGCAACAAGAAGTAAAATGCACACCTAACAATCAATGCAAATGCATTGTGTCCATGAAAACAGGGTATGCTACTACGTGAAATGCACAATTCTTCTTCAAATGATAAATGAAAATTTCCTATATGAAGTCCTAACTAGTAATCCAAAGCAAATCTAGATCTAGTGCAAGTACAATGCAAAGTGCAAAATGCAATGCATGATGATAAGCAAATGTTTTTGGATTTTTCGAAAATAAAAGAGATGCAAAAAGCAAAAGAATGATTCTACAACCCCTAGACTCTGCAAGCACACCCAAACAACACTCAAGCAAAGAACTAAGGTAAAAGAACTCTAATGCACTAAACTCAAACGAAAAATTGAAAATGCCATGACAAGAACTTTCCTAAAAAAACAAAAAAATTAGGCTAAAAAAAAAACATTTCTGGTCAGAAACAAAGGTCTAAACAGACTCAGGTAGTGCCAAAGGATACTCAGCAACTAACAGAATTCACCCATCAACCAATTATCTTCCACAAAAATGAAAAATCAAAGGCATACATGACTGTTATCAGTAAACCCATGTGTATATGCGGCAATCGCAGAGGAAACCGTGTGTATACGCGACTGTAAATCAAAAACCCGCATACAGGAAGAAAAGGTGCATAAAATCAAGGCAAACAGACATTCTGAGACAAACTTCACACCGATCAGACTCTACCAGGAATACATTGCCCCATACCCGACACAGAAACAAGAGAGAAAGAGCAATTCAAATACATTGAATGCCGAGAAAACAACCCCCAAAGGACAACTACTAGGAACTCCCTAGCGGAGTCGCCAATTCTGTTATGGAGAGAAATTCCTATGGCTTGGGGTACCACAACAGATAGCTTGACTCCAGAAATCAATCCTTTCCAATATGCAATAGAAATAAAATGTCTAACACTAAAGGATCAGACCTCGTACCTTATTACGGACGGTTGAAGTAGATCCCCGTTGAGCTTTCCAATCTTCGGCTTGAATTTCTATATTACTTCCTCAACAACAAGTAAACAATACAAGCATTCTATATATCATGGTGTTAGATCTATTCTAGCATATATAATCAATAATGTATAAGCATTTGACATAATCCCATGGATAAAATATTCATTCAAATACACATCATTGGACAGGAAAAGATAATTCTATTAATATAAATCAGAGATTACAAGATACAACCTCTGATGGCACGTCTACGAACCGGAGAAAATGAATCCCCCACTTGGGCCTCCACCACTTCAATCCTCCATCTCTCGATAGCAATCTCACAAGCAAAAGGCAAGCTTGGGAAGAACACAAAAGTGCTCCAAGGGACAAAGGGATGCAGACTCAAGCATAAGTTCCGGCAACAATGGACTATAGTTTCATTGCTCTCAATTCTCTCTTGTGCCTTCAATGTACCAAGGGGTTCCTTATATAGCTTTCAAAGGGATAATGAAAGGTCGAATCCGAGCGATCTCAAGGCATATGGAAGGCCAGGAGTCAAATGACTCGGATCCATGTCAAGGAAAACTACAAAAGGATTTGGATTATGCACACATCCCGATGTACGCGGTTATATGGGTTAAACCCGTGTATGTACGCGCTTATAGGTTTAAAATTCGCGTATAACATTTTTCATGTGTTTTTAGGGATGATCAAGGAAACATCAAAGGACAAAAAATGGTCCATAGGGGCTAAGGAGTCTGCAGCGGGACAGGGGAAGGCCATACAAAGTGTGATTCACCTAGAGTGGTGAAATCCGCTATAACAATATGGCAAGAGATTGTAAAGTACTGATGACTCCTACAAGGAAGACTATTGCAATTAAGTCTCAACACACAAAACAAAAGAAGTATTGGAGAGAAAAGGAAGAAAAGGAAAGTTCCATGATTTCTCTGTGTGCAACAGAAAGCCAAAACCTATGGCACTTGGACAGTGGGTGTTCAAAACATATGACTGATGACCCAAACAATTCCATAAAACTAAAAGATAATAAGGGTAAAGTCACTTGTGGAGACAATTTGTCTTCCAAGATAATTGGCAAAGGAACAACTATTTTCAATAACAAGATCAAAGCAGAGAATGTATTACTAGTAGAAAACCTCATTCCTAATCTCCTCAGTGTAAGTCAAACATGTGATCAAGGGAACATCTGTATTTTTGACTCAGAGAAATGTGAAATCAAGAAAAAGGATTGAGGAAGAGTTGTTGGCATTTCTATAAGAAATTCAAACAATGTGTACATCCTAGAAAATGAAAATCAATGTTACTTAAGTATGGTTGATGAAAGTTGGTTATGGAACAGAAGGTTGGGACATTTAAATTTTGTCAATCTTGTCAGAATAAGTAAGAAGGAAGCAGTAAGAGACTTTCCTAAAATTGCAAAACCTCTAAACTCAGTTTGTAAACATTCTCAACATGGGAAGAAAACTAGATCCAATTTTAAAACAAAAGAACATATGACCTCACATCCTCTGGAAATAGTGCACACAGATCTCTGTGGACCAACAAGAACTAAAATTCTGTAGGGAGAATATTATTTCATGTTTCTCATTGATGATTACACAAGGATGACTTGGGTGACATTTTTCAAAGAAAGATCAGAAGCTTTTGAGAAGTTCAAAATCTTCAAGGAAATGGTTGAAAATGAGACACACATGAAGATAAAATGTCTTAGATCAGACAATGGGGGAGAGTTTACTTCAAATGAGTTCGATGAGTTTTGTGAGAATCATGGAATCAAGAGACAATTTTCAGCTGCAAAGACTCCTTAGCAGAACGGTGTGGTTGAAAGGAAAAATAGAACAGTCCAAGAAGCTTCCAGAACAATGCTTAATGAAGCAAAGTTGTCAAATGCATATTGGAAAGAAGCAGTATACATAGCTATCTATATATTTAATAGAGGACAAATCAGAGTGAATAAGGAAAATACCCCTTATGAACTATGGTATAGAATACCAATCTCAGTCAAATAATTCAAAGTATTTGGCAGTAAGTGTTGCATTAAAAGGAACAAGGATGACCTTGGAAAGTTTGAATCTAGGACTAATGAAGGAATATTTCTAGGATATTCATCCTCCAAGAAGGCATACAAATGTTTCAATAAAATATTACACAAGATTGTAGAAAATGCAGGTGTAAGAATAAATGATATACAACTAAGAAGTCACGATAGTACTGAAAATACAAATAATGAAGACTTACAAGAGGAAAAAAGTACTCATGATGATGAAGAAGGAATAGAGAAGGAAGATACATAGGAAAATGAAGAATACTCCCCAAGACCTGATACAAAAGTTCCATCTAGAAGGAAACAAAAGAATCATCTAGAGACACAGATCATAGGTGATAAAAATGTCGGAGTCAATACAAGGAGACACCTACCATTTAATGAACAAGCCCTACTCTCAATAGTGGAACGTAGGGATTTTATAGAAGCCAACACAAGTAATGAATGGGTCAAAGCCATGAATGAGGAATTAGATCAAATTGAGAAAAAAGAGACCTGGGAACTTGTCCCAAGACCCAAAGATAAGAATATTATAGGGACTAAATGGGTTTTCAAGAACAAATTCAATTAGGATGGTCAAATGATAAGGAACAAGGAAAGATTAGTATGTTAAGGGGATGCTCAGGTAGAAGGGATTGATTTTGAAGAAACTTATGCCCCTGTGGAAAGACTTGAAGCAATCAGAATGTTTCTAGCACTCTCAAGCCATAAAAACTTTAAATTCCATCAAATGGATGTCAAGTCTACATTTTTTAATGGAAAAATAGAAGAAGAAGTTTATATTGAGAAACCTAAAGGTTTTCTATTATCAGAAAATAGAGACTATGTTTGCAAGCTGAAAAAGGCACTCTATGGTCTCAAACAAGCTCCAAGGGCTTGGTTTTCAAGGCGAGACAGTTATTTAAAATGACAACGATTTAAGAGAGGGGCCACTGAAAGTAATCTCTACTTAAAAATCAAAGATGAAAATATGATAATTGTTGTTTTTTATGTAGATGACATCATATTTGGAAGAAATTTACAAATACTAAGTGTAAAATTTTCTTCTGAAATGAAGAAGGAATTCAAAATGTCAATGTTGGGTGAACTAAAATTCTTCTTGGGATTACAAGTTTATCAAACATACAACAGAATCTTTATCTCTCAAACTAAGTATATCAAATCCATGCTTAATAGATTTAAGATGGAAGACTCCAAACCTGTTAGTACTCCTATGATCACAGGTTGTAAATTAAGTAAGGACGATGAGTCTCTAGAAGTGGATCATACCATGTACAGATCCATGATAGGAAACCTGCTGTATGTGACAACTACAAGACCAGGTGTGATGCAAGTTGTAGGTTTGGTTTCTAGGTTCCAGTCAAAACCCAAAGAAACGCATGTAACTGCAGTAAAAAGGATTTTCAAATATTTGAAAGGTACTATGGAGTAAGGGTTATGGTACCCAAAAAGTCAAGACTTTATTTTAAAAGCATTTACTTATACAGATTGGGTAGGAAGTGTGGATGATCAGCATTATTCTTAGGAAATTGTCTGGTTTCATGGTTAAGTAAAAAACAAACTTCCATTTCACTCTCCAGAGCAGAGGCCGAATATATTGTTGTTGTGTCATGTTGCACCTAGGTCATTTGGATGAAGAGGACACTAGAAGACTTACTTGTGAAATATGAGCACCCAATAATAATAAATTATGATAATACCAATGCCATAAATATGTCCAAACACCTTGTCATGCACTCTAGGACAAAACACATACTAATAAAATATCATTTCCTAAGAGAACAAGTGTCCCAGAAGGTTGTCAAACTAGATTATGTTGACACAAAAGAACAGGTTGCTGACATTTTCACCAAGCCACTACCTAAGGAATCCTTTGAGCATATTAGGCAGAAGATGGGAGTAATTCCGTTACAAAAATTGTAGACAAGGAGGCACAATCTCAAGGGGAGATATGATGATAGGGGGGTTGTTAGAAAAGAAGAAAGATAGTCAATCCTCAATAGCATAATAGGTTATCCTTTGTCATTGTTGTCAAAGGGGGAGAATGTTTAGATGTTTCCATCAATGCCAAAGGGGGAGATTGTTGAGAATATAGTTTTCATTGATGTCAAAGGTGTTCATAAATGAAAAAGGAATAACCAGGATGAGTTCAACAATGACAAAAGAAAAGGTTGAGTGTGGAGTGGAGAGTGCAAAGACTGTGTTATAGGAGATCAAAATTGTCTGTGCATAGAGAAATGCGGAAAGGAATTGATCGTTCCACTGATCAATTCAATCACAGAGTTGAAGATCTGGATCTTGGACAGATCAATGGTTAAAAAGGGATTTCGCAAGTTAGAGTTGCGAATGAGTTAAATTGATAATCCTCATTCATATGCTTGAGGATCATGTGGTGGAGATTTGGAGGGGCTCCAGATCAAATACCCAAATGAATTTCACTGAGCAACGAGCGCGGAAGATAAAGAAGGACCGAGCTTCCGAAATCAGAGATGATCATCGGGATATGAGATCGAGACCAACGAATAACATTGATCATTGAAACAGATCAACGACCATCAACGATTTCACTAGGATAACTGGCACGGTCTAAGAAAGTTTTGATGTGCATGAAATTTCAATGAAATTCACTTCATCTTATTTGAAGTATACCGTTGATTGATGGGGATCCTGATCCAATGACCCTCAGGGATATTGCAGATTTAACTAGTAAGCTAGTTAGCATTCTGGATGGGAGAAAAATTTGAATAAGAAATAGTTTACTGACAATGTGGACGGTCCAGATTAGTCAAGATAAATGCGGAAGCTGATTTTAAGAATATCGACGATGGAGAATGATTTTCGCATAAAGAAAAGGGAAGATACACAAATCCGCATTTGATCAAAGATCAACAATTAAGATTTAATTCGCGAGGAAATCTATGGTGGTGAATGATTTCCGCACAAAGAAAAGTGAGGATCCACAATCCACATTAGATCGTAGATCGACGACTAGGAGTGAACCTACAAAGAAATCAACGACTTAGAAGAAAAGCGGAAGGCTGAAAGTAAGAAATGAGAAATCAAGGTCTAGAATAATATGGGTTTCTGCAACCCAAAGTCCGAAAGGAGGAAAGCAGAAGGAAAAAAATAGAAGACGAGAAATAAAGGTCTAGAATAATTTGGTTTTCTGCAAACAAAATTCTAGAAGGAGGAAAGCGAAAAGTAGAATGCGGAATGCGGAAGATGAGAAATCAAAGTCTAAAATAATATGGATTTCTGCAACCCGAAATCTGCCAGTGGAATGGGGAAGGAGAAAAATGGAAGGCAGAGAATTGCGAAAAGACTTTGGGAAATGTCACAATTTCGTAAGCTGAAGTCTACCAGCGAAAGGTGGAAGGAGGAAAACAGAAGGTGGAGAATCGCGAAAAAACTTTGAGAAATGTAATAGCTCCGCAACCCGCATTCTGGGAGATCGACGATCATGAAGAGTTTAGAAGGAGATCAATGGTGCAAAACGGTTGAGGAGGAAATCTAAGTGCGAAAAGACATTTTGAGAAATATCATAGTTAGGAAATCCACATACCACATCCTATCTCAGATCTATGGTCAAGAAAAATCCTGAAATGAGATCAACAACTTAGGGTGATTTCGGAAATGGAGACTGTGAAAGAACATGACTGGAAGATTTAACTGTAAATTGATTAACAAGAGCTTAGGAGTTGCCCGCAGAAGGTAAGCTTGCGTAAGGTAGTCCACAGGAATCCTGCAGAGTAGGAAAAGAAGCCCACAGGAATTGGTTTGATGAATTTCACGATCAGAGAAGAAGGGAGCTCACAGATCATAAATGATCAAGAAGTTTTTAATTAATTATTTAATTAAAAATCATTAATAACAGAGGTTTGAAGAGGGGGCCAGGATGAAAGGGCATGAGATGGTTTGAAGAGATGCATGAAGATATATTTAATCAAAAGATCAAAGCAAATGATAAATTGTCTCTATGATTGCAATTGATAGAGTCCAAGAAGTGAATAGAAGACTGATAAAAATCAGTCCAGTGTGGTGCTAGGGCAGGCTATAAGTCTGCAAAGGGTGTTTTAGTATCCTTGTCTTTCGTAGTAGACATAAAACCAAGGTGTTGTAGCATCCTTGTCTGTTGTAGTAGGAAGAAACCCAGGGTGTTGGAGAATCCTTGTTTGTTGTAGCAGACAAAAACCCAGGGTGTTGTTGCATCCTTTCTATAGCAGCAGATAAAGCAATTTTGTAGATTCATCTTTTTAATGTGTTTGAATTGGTGGTTTTATTTTTGAGGTTTCCACGATAAAATTTGTGTCTTAACATGTTTGATTCATTGTGTGTTTTGTTATTTTTGGAAGAAAAATACAATACTGATTCACTCCCCCTCTCAGTATTGTGAAATAATCCAACAATTTTACACACTAAATATGGGTCTCCAAGCCATGCCTATGGTCTAATGATAAAAACCAATATCTTATATGTATAAATGATTCTAGGGATCATGGCCCATGCACGTGGCCTTGAACCACCGATAATCCTATAAAGAGAATTTTCGGCCTACAAGAGGAATATGGTCACTACTTTGGGGATTTGCACACAATATGGATTTAATGGTTGTGATATGGTCCAACAATGAAAAACATGTCTTAGGTCCTAAATTATGCTTCTTGGGTTCAAGGGACATGCACAACATCTCAAAACACCATGCACACTCTATATACAGAATAATTAGCCTATGAGTGTAATATTGAAACTATCTCAAAACAATTGTAGACTAGGTATAGATTGCATCACCATGGTCATGACTCAATAATGAAAACTAAGGTCTAACTCTTATTACATAATTCATTGGCCATGCATAAGAAATTCAACCACAACATAGGATATCCACATATAATATTTTTCCAGTGAGTGGGACATGGACACCATTTTGAGGCTTTGCAATTCATGGATGTATCTAGAGGCCTTGGCCATAATCTAGGGTGAAATGTTAGGTACTTTGGATGTATCACTTGCATCTAGAACTTATGGGCTATGTGTGGGACCCAAACTACCACATAGGTCATGTAAATGAAAATCTTTGGTCTATAAATACAATATGGGAACCAATTAAAGGTTTTGTGCACCATGCATCGATCTCATAGCCTTAGCCATGATCAAAGGACAACAACTAAGTACTTAGACCCAAGAATATTTCTTCAAGGATTTATGGGCAATGCAAAGATCCCTAGACCACCACATAAAACTCAAATAGGGAATTTAAGATGCATGGCATGGCCTTGTTAAGAACCTCTAGGGACAAATTATAGATAATCACAATTTAAGATAATACAAATTATCATAATTTTCACTCCTAACTCTTTTTAATAATATGTTATGATGTGTATTGGAAGGGGGATAATAAATGAATGCATGCCATATAAGGTGATCAAGTTATTTTATTGATTTTTTTTTTATAAGATTGAATTCATCATAATACACTCCCATTTTTAATGGAATATGTATGTGATCTAAAATATATTGCATGTAATAGTCATAATACATATAAAATTACATTCACCATGAGCCATGAACCATGTAAAATTCATAATTTATAACATCAAATCCACATCAATAATGTAAAAATCCATAAACACCTTGTCATATTTCCATAAACACTCGGTCATATTCACCAGATGAAAGTCATGTATTTGTATTGGAAATAGGTCCAAAAATACTTTTTTATACAAAATGGAACATCGTTCCCAATACATAGATGCTCATGCCCAAAACTAGAATAAGGATAACTCATGGCCTAGACATAAATACACATCTCTTTCCCAAAAATGAAACATAATGGATAATGTGCATAGTGGGTGTCTCAATCACACTAGCCACCATTGACACCATGATGCTCATCTCCAAAATCAATCTTCCTCCTCTTTGAGCTAGAGGAAGCTTAATCCCCTTGTGTCTAGGTGTAGAGTGTCTCTCTAGGATTTGAAATGGAAACAACAACATATCACGTTTTCCATAGTTCTATTAATTAGTACACTTAAAAAAATACAATTAGAATTCAAATATTGAGTACTCACCTAGGACGAGACAACATGTCGTAATGGGGTTGTCCTTCTCCTCAATCCAGGTCTCTCTGCAATGCCTCCTTGCAACACCTACAAAAATCAATTAATACATAAAAATGAAAATGTGTTAATTTATGAATTTCATCCATGACTTATAAAATTTTAATGAACTTTAAATATCGTCGTGAATATATGAGGAAATACAAGATATTTCCCTTCCTAGCTAGGAAGTGGAGCATTGGGATGGACAACTTGCCTCGAGACAATGGTGGAAGAGGGGGAAAATGTAGGTAGGGGGGAGGGGTATAATGTAGGTACGGGGAGGGGGATGATGTAGGTAAATGAGTGAGGGATGATGTAGGAGAAATGGATAGAGTTGATGTGGATGGAGTAGATGGAGCCAATGTTGGACTATTGGGGGAACCACATGAAGGGATGGGTGTGGGTGGCGATACAACCTCAATGGCTATACAAGGAATGGTAATTCCCTATGAGGGGGAATCAGTTCGCTCATGGGGGAAGAGTTCTCAGTCATAGGACTTGGCATGAACTATGGAAACAATGAACTAGGTGGAATGTATGAGGGATGTATGGGTATGGTGATTGCATAAACGTATCTAATCCATTTAATTAGTAGAAAAAACATGTAAATTTATTATACAAACACATGGAATTTCACATCAAATATATAATTAATTTCACACAAGTTACCTGAATGATGGGGGATCTGCTCAGCCCAAGTGGAAACCTGTGCTCAATCTCTTCAACATGCACTTGTGGAAAAACAACAACATTAATATTGATTTCTCATAAAAACATTGACAGTTACAACTAAATCAATTTTTAAATCATACAATTATACACTGATTTAAATACCTCATTGTGAGGTATCTTGCCCATCCTCTATGCTCTCATATTTCCATCTATTTCTCATAAAGGCTCTACAATTTTCTATTCTCAATGTTAGTTTGGTTAATTTTCAAATTGGTTCATTGCTAGCAATAAAGATAAAAACCTCGGTCACAAAGTGCATGAACATGAGAATGATAGTATCCATGGAGAGGGTTGCCAATCACAAAGAAACTTGAGGGAATTATGTCTGCCAATATCATCTTTAAAATAAGGAATGAAGTAAACTTACACCTCCCATAATGATTGTACTCGACCCACTCTCCCATATTGAAGGTGTGTATTACATTTCCTTCATGTTTCTCATTAGCTTTAAATTGTGCAACATATATGTTATGAACTTGCAATCAGTTTTGAATAGTTGGAATCCACCAACAAAAGATGTTAACATTATACTTTAGAAAAACTTTGATTGAACCACCCTTAGACCACTCAAAGGAAACCAAAGAGCAAGCTCCTCATTACATCTACTTTACTCCTTTGCACCATCTATGACAATTGTTAGTTTTTAAACCACATAGACCAGTGATATAGAATAGACTACTTTCTCTATTCTAAACTGTTATGGGCCTTACTCTAATTGTGAAGCTTTCTGGAGCAACGCAATGGCAGGGGGCCTTCTGTCACTACCTAGTCTTATCTTAGTTGGTGATCTTAATTTACTCTAAATGTGGGTGAGATTTGGGGGAATTCTGCCCGACTGGATCCTCTTGCCCCCTTTTTTACTCAACTTCTCTCTGACCATCATTTGGTGGACCTTGCTACTCCTTGTGCAGGCACCACTTGGAAAAACGGTAGGGCTCGGATTGATGGTATTAGTAAGAGGCTTGACAGATTCTTTTTCTCTGCAGACCTGGTGCCCTCACTACATCGGTATAGAGTTTGGTCATCCATTGCTGATGTCTCTGATCATTATCCCATCTGTCTTGAATGGAATGTTCCAACTGCTGCACACTCTTACCATTTCAAGTTTAATCAGGCATGGCTCTTGGAGGAGGGATTCTCTAAGTTAGTACTACTGGTCCTCCTCGAATTCACCTCGGGTTCAGGATGGTATGGATAGCTTAGCTCTCAGGCTAAGGCATTTAAAAGAAAAGATAAAAAGATGGAGGAAGGAAATATCTCAACTTATGAAATTGGAATCTTCGGGCATTGAGGATGAAATCTGTGAGCTTCTTGCAGCTTGTCCTTCAGGAATTCATTCGTTGGAAGACACCAGTTTACTTAAGTCCCTTAGATTCAGGAAGAAAAGCATACTCACACATGAGATGCTAACCTGGCAGTTAAAGAGCCGAGTTAAATGAGATGCTCTGGGGGATGCCAACACTAAGTTTTTTCACTCTATTGCCTCGACTTCCAGAAACTCCAACTCCATTTGGGCTCTACAGAATGAAGATTTGGATTGGATAGATTGTGATGATCAGTTAAAGTTGTTGGTGTTAAGCATTTCACTAATATTTTCAAGGATGATAACCAGACTAATATTGTGGATCAATTAAAGGTGGTCAAACGTTTTCCTGCTTTCCTTTCAAGTGAAGAAGCTGACATCTTTGCATCGGAGGTCTCTATAGGGGAGGTGGAGTGTTAGAAAAACAGGACCACAGAGCAATAACAATTATACAGTTAAATCAATAAATAAGATGCAAAAACACATTAAACATTACAGAGAGACACAGATATAACGTGGTTCACCCAAACGATGGGCTACGTCCACAAACAAATTTGCCAGTCCTTTTATTTTAGTCCAGAAAGATGAAGGGATACGCCCTGCAGCAAAACTGTTGCACTTCCTCTTCACTCTCTCACAGTATCTCTTCCAGCACAATACAATGCCCACATCCAGTACAATACAGTACTCACATCCAGTACCATACAGTACTCACATCTAGTACAATACAGTACTCAGTACCAGTACCATACAGTACTCACATCCAGTACAATACAATACTCAGTACAATTACAATGGAGCCTCCTCAAGCCTTATAAAGGCTTAATCACATGCAATACCATGGGACAATACCATGGGCTACAACAAACCATGTGCCCAAACCATGTGCTAGACCTAACCACCTTTGACTCAATCCCAAGTTAAGGTTAACACATGCAATACCATGGGATACAACAAACCATGTACTAGACCTAACCACCTTTGACTCGATCTCAAGTCAAGGTTAACCCCAACAATCCCCCCTTTAAACTTGACTTGGAGTAATCACCAACTCCCCTCAAGTATTTACCAAGGAATCTTACATACACCCCCCCTATCACCTAGGTCTATCTCCCGACTTTACCGGTGAGTTACCAGGGGTATGCATGCCTTACCAGGTCTTACAGCCATATGCCCATTTACATGCAAACCGCTCCATTACATTTTTATGAGCCTTCATGGTGACTAATCACAGCAACTCTACCACTGCTGCACTTGCTGGACCTTGGACTTGGCAAATTTCTTCTTTTCCCCTTCATGCTTTAAGGCCAACAGAAACCGATCAGGAACTCAGTTTCTCTCTGGTTACTCCCTTTGTCAACATGTCTGCAGGATTCTGGCTAGTGTGAATCTTTTCCAGTTTTAACAGTTCTTCATCTAGAACAGATCTTATGAAGTGGTACTTGAGTTCTATATGTTTAGTCCTTGAATGAAAGACTGAGTTCTTTGCAAGATGAATGGCACTCTGGCTGTCACCGTACAGCCTACTATTCTCCTGTTTCTTGCCCAATTCTTCCATGAACCTCTGCAACCAAATCATCTCCTTACTAGCCTCTGTAGCAGCGACATACTCTGCTTCTGTTGTTGAAAGTGCAACAACCTGTTGCAGTTTTGAAATCCAACTTACTACTGTTCCACCTACAGTGAACACATAGGCTGTGGTGCTCCTCCTGCTGTCTTTATCACCAACCATATCTGCATCAACATATCCCTGTATAACAGTGTCTGAACCTCCAAAACATAATGCATGAGAGG
>LPNX010512830.1:381404-399424 GCA_001517045.1 Pseudotsuga menziesii | reverse complement strand
CTAATTGAAGTCATTTTAACAACAAGAGAAAATATTTCATCAAAGTCTATACCTTTCTTTTGTGCAAACCCCTTTACAACAAGTCTAGCCTTGTACCTCTTCTTTCCTCCATATTCTTCCTTCAACCTGTAAACCCATTTATTCTGCAATACCCTTTTCCCTGCAGGCAACTTAACTAGATCCCAAGTCTGGTTTCTTACCAATGAGTCCATCTCCTCATCCATGCCTTGCTCCCACTTCTTTCTAGTTTCTACCTGCATTGCTTCTTCAAAACATTTTGGCTCACCAGAATCAATCATCAATAAATAATACAATGAAGGAGAGAATCGTTCAAGGGGTCTACTTAACCCAGTAGACCTTCTTACAGTTGCAGGAGTTTCAGGTACCTGCTGCTGCTCTTGATTTTCTGGTGCTTTTGGAACTTCATTTTCTTTGATTTCATCAAGCACTGTGTACTCTGTGTTTTCCTTTTCTTCTTTCTTTCCCTGCAACTGATCTTTGTACATGACCTTTTCATTGAATACTACATCTCTAATCCTAATGATTTTGCGATTTTTAAGATCCCATAAGCGATAACCAAAATCATCAACCCCGTATCCAATAAAGGTACATTTCTTGGATTTAGCCTCAAGCTTTGTTCTATCATCTTTATAAATATGGACAAATGCTTCACAACTAAAAGTTCTCAGAAATGAGTATTTTACCTGTTTACCTGTCCATGCCTCCTCTGAAATTCCACCATCCAAATCACTTGAAGGCCCTCTGTTTATTAAATAAACAACAATGTTTATAACATCAGTCCAAAACTGTAAGGGCAACCCTACATGCAATCTCATACACCTTGCACGCTCCATGATCGTTCTGTTCATCCTTTCTGACACGCCATTTTCTTGGGGTGTTCCAGGGACTGTCTTCTCTCTGTGAATCCCATTGTGTGAACAGTAACTGTCAAACTCCTTGCTACAGTACTCGCCCCCATTATCAGATCTGAGACATTTCAACCTTTTTCCTATCTCATTCTCCGCCAAAGCTTTCCACTTCTTAAAAGTATCAAACACATCAGATTTCTGTCTAATGCAATAAACCCAAGTTTTTCTAGTTGCATCATCAATAAAAGTAACATAATAACGAGAGCCACCAAGAGATTGTACCTGAGCTGGTCCCCATACATCTGTATGGACAAGCTCTAACTTTTCACTCTTCTTTTGTTTCCCAACCCTGAGAAATCTAACTCTCTTCTGTTTTCCATAAACACAGTTCTCACAAAATTCCAAACTTACCTGCTTCAGATCTGGAAGTAGTTTCCTTGAGTGGAGAATCTGCATCCCCTTCTCACTCATGTGTCCAAGCCTATGATGCCACAACGTTGCACCTGTTTCTATGGAAGCTACATAAATAGAATAATCAGTGTTATGAGGACATAAATATAACGTAGCTATCCTATTTCCTTTTGCAATTACCATTGATCCTTTAGTGACCTTCCACCACGTTTATCCAAACGTAGACAAACAACCGCCATCTCCCAACTGCCCTGTTGAGATCAAATTTCTTTTCATAGCAGGAATGTGCCTTACATTTTTTAGCAACTAGTCATTTCCATTATTTAGTTTAATCCGTACCTTACCCT
The DNA here is from genome assembly GCA_001517045.1 of Pseudotsuga menziesii. Lineage (NCBI taxonomy): Eukaryota > Viridiplantae > Streptophyta > Pinopsida > Pinales > Pinaceae > Pseudotsuga > Pseudotsuga menziesii. The sequence goes on along the minus strand of LPNX010512830.1, from coordinate 397,797 downwards.
TTCCAACAATTTTACATGGTTCATCATCCCCCAATAACACATGCCCAAAATCACCTTGAACATAATCATAAAAGAATTTCCTATGGGGTATAGCATGACATGAAGCCCCTGAATCTACTACCCAGTAATCACTAGTATTATCTAATGCAAGAATCAAAGCATCTTGTAACACATCACCTGCTACATTTGCTTCCTGGGTAGTATCTTGCTGCTTCTCACCTTTATTCTTTGGTGCTCTGCAGTCTTTCTTTAGATGTCCTTTCTTACCACAGTTCTGGCATTCTATTTTTCTGAATCTGGACTTGGATCTTCCCTTTTTAGACTTGCCGCGATTTCCTGGGTTCCTTCCTCTCTCTTTTTGTCTCCCTCTGCTCTCCATGGTCAACGCATTACCTGATGTCTCACCTGTGCTTTTCCTTCGCATTTCCTCGCTAAGAATAACACTAACAACATCATCAAACTTAAGAGTGTTTGAACTAGGGACAGAGTTACTTACAGCCATGACCAAGCTATTCCAGCTTTCTGGCAATGAGCACAAGATTAGAAGAGCCCTAACCTCATCATCAAAGTTCACTTTTACAGAACTTAACTAAATGGTAAGTGTATTAAACTCATTTAAACGGTCAGCAACAGATCCACTTTCCGACATCTTCATATTAAATAAACGCTTCATTAAAAATACCTTGTTAGAAGCCGAGGGTTTTTCATAGAGCTTACTCAATGCGCTCATCACACCCTCTGTTGTTATTTCTTTCGAAATATTGAAGGCCACTGACGAATCCAGGCACAACCGTATTGTTCCTAGTGCCTTTCTATCAAGAACCTCCCATTCTTCATCCTTCATAGCCGCTGGTTGTTTTGCTTTTTCGCCCAATGGCAGGTATAGATCTTTCTGGTACAGATAGTCCTCCATTTGCATCTTCCATAACTGATAGTTTTGGCCATTAAATTTATTGACCCTAAACTTTCCTTCTTTCGCCATTGCTCCCACTCGAACCAGGAACCCTTCTTTCCTGCGAGTTTACAAACCAAATAGACCTTTTGGATCTGATACCAATTGTTAGAAAAATAGGACCGCAGAGCAATAACAATTATACAGTTAAATCAATAAACAAGATGCAAAAACACATTAAACATTACAGAGAGACACAGATATAACGTGGTTCACCCAAACGATGGGCTACATCCATAAACAAATTTTCTAGTCCTTTTATTTCAGTCCAGAAAGATGAAGGGATACGCCCTGCAGCAAAACCACTGCACTTCCTCTTCATGCTCTCACAGTCTCTCTTCCAGCACAATACAATGCCCACATCCAGTACAATACAGTACTCACATCCAGTACCATACAGTACTCACATCTAGTACAATACAGTACTCAGTACCAGTACCATACAGTACTCACATCCAGTACAATACAGTACTGAGTACAATTACAATGGAGCCTCCTTAAGCCTTATAAAGGCTTAATCACATGCAATACCATGGGACAATACCATGGGCTATAACAAACCATGTGCCCAAACCATGTGCTAGACCTAACCACCTTTGACTCGATCTCAAGTCAAGGTTAACCCTATCAGTGGAGGGGGCCTTAAAATCCTTGAAGAAGGACAAAATCCCAGGACCAGATAGCTGGCCCATCAATTCTTCTTGGGATTTCTTGACTTGCTAGGTGGGGATCTCCTAGCTACTGTGGAATCCTTGTGAACCTCTAGGAGGGTGACCCCCTCTCTAAACTCAACCTTTATCTCTTTAATTCCTAAAAAAGAAAAACCTGTCACCTTTGCTGACGTTAGACCCATCTCCCTCTGCAATCTGACCTACAAGCTGATATCTAAAATCTTTGCTCTCGGGTTTAAACCCTTCCTAGATAAATACATCTCCCGTGAACAGTTTGGTTTCCTAAAAAACAGGTAGATTATTGAACTAGTGGGAATCACATAGGAAGCTTTGCATTCTATCAAGACAAGAAAAAGATGTGCACTGGTTCTCAAGCTTGATCTGGTAAAATATTTTGACTGGGTTAATTGGACATACTTGAGACTTATTCTGCTTCAGATTGGAATTCCTCTGATGGGGATGAACTGGATAATGGGCTCTATCTCTTCAGCAAACTTCGCTTTGCTCATCAATGGCTCACCCTTGGGTTTCTTCACTGCTTCGAGAGGTATCAGGTAGGGTTGCCCTCTGTCCCCCTTGTTGTTTATTTTGGTGATAGAAGGTCTTAGCTTGTTTTTAAAAGATGCCAAGGGAGGTGGTAAGATCAGGGGCATACAAATTTCTGCATCTCTTTCCCTTACTCACCTTCTCTTCATCGATGATGTTGTGCTTTTTGGAATTGGTACTTTGGAGGAGTGGTTGGCCTTTGAGGTGATTCTTGAGACCTTCTATTCTGCTTCAGGCATGAGCATTAGCGTGGATAATTCTGGTTTTCTCTACAATGAGTTGGAGGAGGGTGTTCTTAATAGCATCCGTCTCTTCCTGCCTTATAATGTTGATCCCATTCATATGGGGTTTAAGTATCTGGGGTATTTTATCAAACTGCTAGGATATGGGGTGAAGGATTGGCTCTGGTTGTTGAGGAGGTTTGAGGAAAGAATTGAAAACTCGGCTTTTAAGCTTCTTTCTCTAGGAGGAAGACTTGTTCTCATCCGAGCTATTTTTTCGAGCTTACCTGTCTATTGGTTTGCCTTGGCTCTGATTTCGGTTTCTATTCTTAATAAGATAAGGAAAAGGATATTTTCTTTTCTGTGGGGCTCTAGTAAGAACAAATTTCGTTTCCATCTTGTGAATTGGCAGACTCTGGCCAGGCCTCTCGTTTTTGGGGGCTGGGGCATAATTTTTTTAATCCTGGTTCAACATCTCATTAAGACTCGGTAGCCTTTGGAAGGCTCTTAAAGGCTATGGTATTTGGAATCATGTCATCTCTGCAAAGTACCTAAAGGAGCAACCTCTGGATGTTTGGCTTAGAAAAAAGAATTTCTTGCTCAGAAGTGCCTCAATTTTCTGGAATGGATTTATAAAGACCATCCCTTGGCTTGGTAGATGCCTAAGCTGGAAGGTGGGCAATGGACAAGATATTTTTATTGGTTCTGATCCTGTTATTGGTTCCTCATCATGCCTCTTTTTCGATCAGGGTTTTAGGAGATATCTCCGTGACTATGGGATTTTGACACTTCAGCATGCGCGGAATCCCTTTGTGGATTCTCAGTCCTATTGGACAGGGATGATTTTAAGGAACCATACTTATTGAAAAGTGTATAAATGTTGGTGAATATTACCAATTCTTAAAACGCCAACTACAAAATGATTGGTGATATTTTTCAAAAAATAATTTAATTTCCAAGGATTTTATATCGTTTATATAATAATTTGGCGATTTTTTAGGGTGAAAAAAATTACCCCATCAAAATTGGGCGAAAGAGGGCTTCAAAAAATGCAAAATGGCGAATGTATTTTGGGAGAAAAACATGGAAAAATAGCCCACTGGGCTAAAATTCACCCCTAAAATCATCCCTGCTATTGGATAATTGCCGATGACTTAGAGCTAAGGGGTGAATGGAGGTCAGTATGGGAGTCTTATATTGCGGGTTTGCAGAACAGTGGCATCCGTCTGGTTGAGGAATCAGACTCTTTGATCTGGTCCTATAACAAAATGAATGGGAGAGTTACTGCAACCCTTGTTTATGACTTGATTGTAAATTCTCATCTGATCCCATGTGAGGATAAATTAATGATTGGGTTGTGGGGCTTGTGCTTCCCCTTGAAGATAAAATGCTTTGTCTCGCTAGCATTAAACAATCGAATTCTAACTTGGGACAACCTAGTGGGTAGAGGATGGCATGGACATAGTAGATGTGGGTTGTGTCTCTTGGGAGAGGATTCAGTTCAACATTTATTTGTGGATTGTTTTGTTACCAAATACAGTTTTGCATCTTTGGGGAACTTATACCATTGCAAGTTGCCTGTCTCAGATGCATCCATTGTGGAATTTCTGGAATCCTGGGCAAGACACAATTCCCATCATTATTATACCCCTTACTTTGTATTCTGGTGCGTTTGGAATGCTCGTAACAAGGCCATTTTTGAGAAAAAAAAGAATCTCTCCCGGTGTACTTACCAGTAAGGTGAATCTTCTTATCCACATATTCCTAGTACCGAAAAGAAGGAATAAAATCTAGAATATCCAGTCGGTTTTTTTGATGGTGCTACAACAAATGGATTAGGAGGGGTTGGATTATTTCTAGCTATCAACAATGCTCACTCATTTCACATCAAGCTGGGGTGTGGTCCGAGTACTAACATGAGAGCTGAACTGCTGGCCTTGTGGACTCTTCTGTATTGGGAAAAAGTGCTGGGACTCCCCTCTCTGCATATTTTTGGAGATTCATGAGTGATCATCAACTGGGCTATTGGCAAGGCAGCTTTGGCTTGCCTTGCTTTAGATCACTCGTGCGAGGCCATTAGAAAAATGATGCCAAATTTTCTCATCCTAGACTTGCAACATGTATACAGAGAACACAATTAGAGTGCATATGGCTTCTCCAAAGAGGCCCTGGTTTTGGACTCAGACATTTGTCTTATCTCTGAGTTTTATGATGATTCTGTTATTCAGTCTAGGGAATTTAAACTCTTTTGAGCTTTTTGTGCCCGAGCTTGGTCTCCTTTTCTCTTTTTGGGCACTGTGTATGGATCAGATCCTTGGGTTCTTTTTTTCGATCATGGATGGAGGAGTCTTTTGATCTCTCTATTTGGAGAACTTCTACGTTCTCACTCTTGTCATGCTGAGTGTTTGACCTTCATGGTCTCGCTGGTACTTTCTGTCAGTTCGGAACTATATTACACTTATGTAATATGCCCTTTGATTCATCATGAATACCAAGAACAAGATTTTTTCTTCTTAAAAAAATATTATCTAAGGTTTTAATTTTATATAGAAAAACTCAGAAAAAAAACCCTATAACATGATCAGAAATAATCAGAAATAGGAAGAAATTAACTTCTTTTACTCTAAGAGTATGCACAAGTCTTATCATTTAAACTAACCTTTAAGACTTATATGGTGCTGCCTATATATATATTATTTATTTTATTCTCTTAATATGATATTTTTTTAGTTTTGTATTTACCCAAACTATTATTACAACCTACTATATCCAACTTAGGTTGAAGTTAATCGCATTGCAAGTCATTTTGAAAATAATTTTTAAATTAGCAAAATAGTAATAAAATTTCTGATCCTAAAAATCTGAGTAATAATGTAATACAGGTATCGACGAGCATACACTAATTACGTTAATTAATGAAACATTTTCCTCCAAATATTCTGTATCTATATATGTCTCACTCGGTTTACCGGACCAAACAACTCGGCGATACAACTCAACTCTGATCTGCTCTGCCTCCCGATTCCCGAAGGAAGAGTCAAAGCTCCTTCGAAAGCACGTCAAATACGAAGGCCATCAACAAGCACCAAACGACGGAGCACTAAATGCCATTCAATATATGCTATTACATATCTGCTCTACATTTACTGCTCTGCCGCTTGGTGCTTTTATATTCGCCCCACTACCTCCAACAGTTCATCACGATTCACGAATCGGATTCTTGCATCTATATTTACACACAACAGAAATTAATCATGATTCTAGAATCTAGTATCTTGTAATTAATCAGTATTGAAATTCAAAGCGGATCATTAATATCTTGAAATTCAAAGCGATTAATTAATTAAGATATGCTGAAATTCAAAGCTGATAATATTTAATAATTAATCAGAATTTGGAAAAAAAAAGTTGCGGAAATTATTCAGAAAAATGAAGCTCGCATAAACTTTAAATCAGAAACTCTAGAACCCTAATTTTTTTAATTAAAATGAAAACAAACCACCAAAAAACCGGAGCGATGGATTCCACGCCCAGATTATCAGTTCATTGCGTGGCTGCCATTAATACAATGTAAAAGTCGGCTGTTGATGACGTGTGTAGAGAGTATGTACTAAACGTGAAGGTGTTGCCGAATTGAATTGGCGTTTATAATACAATACTGGTCCCAGCCTCCCCTCCCCTCCCCTCGTCCGTGTAACCAGGCAGAGATAGAGTACTGTACTGGTGGTGTAGATTAGCTGGGCCGTAGATTAGTCCACGCCGTGGTACAGGCTGGCTACGGTCCTTGAATGTACTCGTGAATCGTGATCGTCTATTTATTTGTTTAATGGGCGCAGCGCGACCCTCTGGAATATGGGTGGCCGTGGAGTGACTGGATTTTATATAACAATACATTTATATTTACCATTCTCCTGCAAAATAGTTACGATTTGGCAGTATATTCATACACCATTCATTCCAAACCCTAGAATACGTTTTAATTTTGTCTAAATGCGTGGGCAACTCTTCCTGTGACGCACAGATGTTGATCGCCAAATTCTATCAATGTTGGCCCACAATCCGATCATTTATTGTAGCTGGTACTCAAGGTACCTGAGAAGAAGACCATAGACAGAATCCAAGATGGGTTATATATATCTATATATCTATATATATATATATATATATATATATATGGTGAAGTTTCTCACACTTTAAAGATGGGTCAGTCTTTGTCTTCTATAACGTATCTGAGATAGACCACGTTACAGGCTTGTACAGTACTAAGGCCATGTTTTAACGTGCTGCACACGGTCACTACACTTTATGATTCTAAAAACTTGAGAGAGTTGAAAAATATGATAAAGAAAAAATGACGTTGTAGCCTAGATGTTTAGCAGCTACTCTTCCTTACCAAAAAAAAAAAAGCTTTAAAAGGTTGCCTAAGCCCATCTATGTGGCAAGTATGCTTGATTTAGATAGCTTTTGGTTCATCATCGCTTTGGTGTGGTTCTGGATTCTCCAACTTCATGTCTCCAAACCATTGGTAGACTATATCAACTTTTTTGGATGCTCAGAGCTCAGAGCTCAACTCAACTCAACTCCGAGAAGAAGTTACACGATTGGGAATCTTTGAAGATGATGTCAATTGTAATTCTTCTTAGGTACAAACACCTTCGGCAATCTATTGCAACATGAGATGCGTAAAATCACCCAACAGAAGGCCATGGGGAAGCTAAACTGAAATAGGGAATGAACCAATTAAGCCCATCACCTTTTATTGACCAAGACCAATTGAACGAGAGCACAAGGGAATATTGAATTTTTAAATACAAGCTAAACAATCCCAATTTTCTCATTCTTATTTGTAGACGGCATCTAACCAGATGATGACAAAGTGGCTTTATATCGAAAGAAACTGAGTTTACCACAAGGTGATTACCAAAGCCTAAAACTAGGCACTGAATATACCCCTACTTAATTAAGAACAACTAGGCACTGAATATACGCCTACTTAATTAAGAACAACTCTAGAACTCATACCACTTACTCAAGCACGAAAACAACCAGAACAACCACCGTTAATTAACACTTCCATAGTGATAAAAATTCTACTCCATACCAATTTGAACCTCAACAGTGATAAGAACTATATCTTATGAGACCTCAAGGCTGATCTGGAATTGAAACCTATTTCAACTGAGACGAGCCACCATGCTTAGCACAACGATGGGTTATACTTGGAGTCCATGACCAAGTGGCATGAAGAAAAGTTGAGTAATAGGGACTTTGCATACTTGACTAGATGTGAGCCATTGGATTAGATCAGATTTAACCATATACATTTTCACAACCACAACATTATATGTTATAGCAGAAGCAGCTTAACGGTCACTTCCTAATATGGAGAAGAATTTAGAAGAGATCAGAGGCTCTAATCAGAAATTCATAACACCTAATGCAGAATATTATTCTATGAATACCGATAGCATTTTGTGCTTTTATATGCTTTCAGATATTTTAGCTTAGCATTTTGTGGTTGTAGATGCTTTCAGATATTTGAACTTTGAAGTATTTATTGTAAAGTAACAGAGGCAATACATGGTTATAAATGCATTAATTCATATTCAAAATGATATGTATCACATACTCATTGCTAATATATTGAGTTCAAAATTAGTTTTCAAAAAATCATTTAATATTTGGTAAATTATTTTATTATTATTGAGTTTCACTTGCATAATCGCGGCAACCACAGCACCATCACACTCGTAGAAGCATGCATCCTTAAAAAGCTATAGGTACTCATTGTCATTATAAACAAAGTTATTTGGAAAATGAACTGTTTCACAAGAATTTGACACATTCATTTGCACAAAGTCTCATTCACTTTCTTTAGGTTCTAAAAGTCTAGGGTTGTGCGTTGTTGGGTTTGGATTAGTTTAAGGTTGTACTTTATTGAGTTGGGATAACAGTTTAGGGTTTGCGCAATAAGAGTACCACACGAGTATATGGTTGTGTTGTCTTGAGTTGCATAAGAGTTTAGGGTTGGTGCAATAAGAGTATCACAAGAGTATAGGGACGTGTTGTGTGGAGTGGGGATAAGAGTTTAGAGTTGGTGTGTGGTAATATAGAGTATAGAAAAAACTCTTTTTTGGTTATTAGTTGAGTAATCCAGGGTATCATTACATTAAGAATGATAAGGGAGGGAGGGTGGGTGGGTGAGTGAGTGAGTGATTGATTGATTGATTGATAGATATAAGTGTTAGTTTATTTGATTTCCATTGAATTTGTGACATAAAGTAAATGATGAATTTTTTGCCATCGTGGAAATTTGGAGCTCACATATGTATCAATTGTTAAATGAAACTAAATATTTAGAGCAAAACATATAGAATATAGTTGCATAAAGCAAATACGCAAAACAAAGTATATGGAAAGATAAATGCAAAAAGAAAATAAACTCAACCAACAACAAAAAATAATAATAGTAAGCAAACCTTTATTGATATTTAGAATTGGATGCTTCATATGTCTCTTCAAGGGAGCAACCCCCAACATGAGCAAAGCTTCAAATAATATAATATTCACTTAACAACCTACCACATACCTTCTACTACAATATAGTGTTTCTAATTTATCAAAGCTTTAACCACCCAATAGACCTCCATTAATGAGGCCTCAACCACTAACTAGTGGACCTTCTTTAATGAGGCTACTTACATTTATTTATTTCACATAGTACTACCTCATGGGGCCTCATTTAATAGGGATGTCCCTCAATACATTAAGTAACAATTTATTCCACTAACTAGTGGAGTTAAGGTGGGACCCTAACATGCTCTACTCCTTAAAAAAAATCCTTGTCTATAATGTTGGAGATGAGGAAAATGCTTGAGAATATTTGTTGGTTTCATGTGGCAACTTCAAGTTGTGTATCCTTCCATTGAATCAAAACTTCTTAAATACTACATAATTATTGAAGATGATACTCATGTTTGTCCAAAACGACCTCAAGATGTAACCATATGGAACCCTCCTTGTTTTCCTTTGGAAGGTTAGTTTGAACTCTGCAATTAAACTCAAATACTTTATTCAAGTACAAGAAATGAAAAATTGGGTGGAGATTAGAATCACTAGGTAGACCTAATATATAAGTCATTGGACCTATACATTTGAGTATAATATATGGTCCATAAAGATTAGGAGCTAACTTCTAATGGCTCTTCTCTTTGAATGAGTTTGTTTTTAGTGTTGAATACACAAGAACACATAATCCCCTTCATGAAAATGACATTAAGAGCAATATTGATAAGCTTGTTGATTCATTGGACTCTGAGCCAACACCAAATTACCTTTGTGAGTACAAAGAATGTTAGCATGAGCGGTTAGGGTATTTTCACCTCTTAAACCTTAGAGAGGCATGGAATATATGAGATTATAAAAAGGATGGTTGTCCATAGACTACCTCAAAACTTTAAAGGGGTCATATAGTAACACTAGGATAAATAGTATTGTACCACCATTTGGCCAAGGGTAACCACTGCACAAATTGGGATTGCCATTTTGAAGCAAAGCAACGTAAATCATATTCCAAACATTTGTTGATTTCTTTTGTCTAGCCATCGATTTGGAAGTGATAAGCTACAGTTGAGACTCAAATAGGTACCTTGAAGCCAAAACAAATCCTACCAAAAATTGTTGGTAAAGGTCGGATCACAATCAATCATAATGGATTTAGGCATGTCGCGAAGTTTAAAAATATTGTCCATGAAGATATGTGTCGGCTATTGTGAATTCCTTGAATGGGTTTTGTAAGGCACACAAGTGAGCATATTTGGAAATGAAGTGAACAACTGCCATAATCATAGATTTCCTGCCAAATTTTGGTAACCCCATAATGAAATTCATAAAAATGTCAACTCACATAGTTGCAAGAATGGTTAAAAGTGTTGTAAGTATCCTGGAGGTTTTACTATTTTCCTTTTGTGACAATTGCAAGTATCACATTCTACTACAAAAAGGAAATGTCCTTCTTCATGACTTCCCAAAATAATGAATGCTTATTCATGTTATATGTTTTCTAAATCCTATAATGACATGTTGCGGGAGAGGAGTGTAATTTAGATAAAGTTGTAGATTTAAATGAGGAAACCCAAACCAAAATAATATGACCTTTGTAATACGACTCATCATCCTACCAAGAGTAGCATGGATCTATCCATGCGTTGGCTTTTAGCTGGTGGTCCATTTAAATGATCTAGGCATCCTCTAACCATTATTGATGTACCACTTGCATCCAATTCGGAAGTAGGAGAGATAATGCAAATATGGACCCCTCCTCATGATACTTCATAGAAAGAGAATCAACCACTACATTTTCCTTTCTCTTCTTGTCAATAATCTCATAGTTATAACCTAAAATTTTGGTGACCTACGGTTTTTTGATATGGAGATTAAGCCTCTATTCAAATTAATAATTTCATGTTGTGATGGTCTATTTTAATATTTAAATGATGCCCATCAAGTAAGGACACCACATATCAATTGCATGAAGAATAACCAACATTTTATTCTCACAGGTGGATTCCATGTTCATTTCATGGTTTCCAAGGTCCATCGCTTTGGGAAATATTTAGAGTACTCGACCCTTTGGTGTGGTTATACTTTCTTCTAGTCACTCTCCTGATGACCCAAGCTTTGATTTTCTCTATTCCTACTACTAAGCAGCTTCTTGCAGGGCTATTGCAATACATACTTCTTTAATAGCATTACTCAGTGTTTGGAGGAGGTTAGTCACACTAACTAAAATCTATGTATTCCACTCATATATTTGATTTTTTGTTTCATATGTGACATCTGTCATCCTGTTGAATAACATGTTGAAGTCATCATTAGTTAATCCTGTCGCAATGGCGTCTTTGACAACCTTTTGCTTCTTCTTCCCTTTTCTCTGCAATTTTATCACTTTTTGCTTTGGCCCTAAGTTCAAGTCCGTTAGGGTGGCACTAGACTCTTGGTCATTATCATGATGTGAACTTGGTGGATTCTTTTCTCCCTCGTCATGCTGCCAACTCTAGTGCGACCCAGAGGTAACTTCCTATTAGTGTTATACTTTGGCACAAAGTTGATCATATGCGATGGGTTCTTTCCACTCTACTAGCCATTCTTGAATCATACCATCAATTTCTCCCTCGATCAATTTAAATGGCGTCTTTAACCATTTTGTTTGTGGATCCCACCACTCCTAAATGTAGATGTGTTGGGGCCCCACCTCGCCTGATTATAGATGTTTCCCAGGAACGAAACCATTGTTGGCACAATCTTAACACAACCCAGGTTTGAACAACATCATACCAACAAAAAACCAAGATACTCGCTTGAAAGGGTTGTATCCCTTTCGACAACACCTGCAAAGTAGATGAAGTATCACCTGAAGTACCTATGGGGACTGTAGGAACCATGTTTCTATAGTAAGGAAGTGTAACACCAACATATAGTAAAACAAAACTTCAACAGGTATATTCAGATTCAACTTGTGACATTTAACCAAACTAAATGTACAACATAGATATTCGTTCAATTACTATTTCACCCATTCATACATTCATATTTATCCCTTGGTGCATTAAAAATCTAGTAACAATTCAACACACATCATAAACAATGGCCACCATAGGTTTAACGTGGAAACCCAAGATGGGAAAAACCACAAAAGTGCACGTTATTATTAAAGAGTAGTGGTTCAAGCACTTTAGTTTGCACACACAACCCATAAACATCTCCTCAATATCTCATTACAAAATATCTGCGCCCACATCTTGCAAATCTACCTTCATCCTTACGACTCTCATTTAATTTATACTTCAACAAAAATAATACATTTATTTTTCTTCAACAGAATACAAAATCTAGTAATTTTATCCAAAACTGTCTAACCCCAAAATTCCCAACCTATTACATATTTATAGGATTTGTTTGACCATATACCCAGCACCCGCTACCTTATCCCTTCAATGTAAGCGGACAAAATTCCTAACCTCTGAACCAACCTTTCGATTGGACTTTGTCAAAACAACTAGCTTTCCTAAATTCTTGGCTGATTCTTCAGAGCTAGCCTCTTTTCCTACCTACTTTGTCGCAGCCCTGTTCACACTTCAATCACTTCCTAAAAAAGTGGTACAAAAAATATCCAAAACTTACCTAAGATCAACACAAATTGATATAAGGTAAAATAAAAAAGAGCAAGATGGAAAATATTTCATCTCTCATGCTCTAACTACAATGGTCACAGTGGGTGAGATACATAAGATGGGAGATATCGATTATGTTTCTTTCCATGCTGCTTTGTTTCCTAAAAGAGGTACTAATGCCTATGGCTTTGCTAGTGGAGTAGTCGATGCCTCTGGATCTGTTGGTAGAGGTAGTGATGCATCTGATTCCATAGGTGGGCCATATATCTCATAGAATTTATTGGACTCAAGATGTATATTTGGCATGTATCATGAGTTTGATATTGTTTTTCATATATATATAGTGTTGATTATGGTTTCCATTGATGTCAAAGAAGTTCATTAATGGCAAAGGAAATGGCATGACATGTTTGATGAGGTTGCAAAGCCATATGATGATGTTCTAGTTCTCTCATGAAGTCATGTTTACAATTTTACACCATTATGTAAAAGTATGGAAACTTGTTCAAACTCTAAAAATTGACTAAGTATAGAAAAATCAGAGTTCATTAATGACAAAGGAATAACAAAGGATGTGATGACATGGAATGTGGCATGTGTGATGAGGTTGCAAAGTCATATGATGGTGTTTTATTACTCTCGTGAAGTCATTGTTACAATTTGACACCCATCTATAAAAGTATAGTCACTTGTTGAAACTCTTGTCGAAACTCTAAAAAATTGACCAAGTACAAATTCTTGTTAATATGCCTAAGGGACCTTTATAAAATACATGCCATCTTTTGTATTTGATGAATTAAATGATTATGAGGATATAGACATCTAGATTTTTGTCTTGTTCATTTAACCATATGATTGGTTAGTCAAGATGGTCTCTAAAAGTGAAGTTATCAGTTTTCCAAAAGTGCTTTCTGGCATGATTTGCATTGTTCCAGTTCTGGTAAATCTGCCGAAGTGGCCTCAGTAAAATATCTGCCATATTTTCTAGGATACTGATAAAAACTATATGATACCATCACGTTTTTTATTTTTTATATGTGCATCTGACCATGGTCTTAGTTTCCCTAAAACGTGGTTTAAGAAAAAGTTACAGGTCTTCCAAAATGAGGTTTCAAACTGTTTTAGGAAATTTGTTGAAAATTGACTAAGTATTGAAAAATCGACCTAAGATACCTTAGTGAAATTCCCGCCATATTTTGTAGGAAACTGATAAAAATAATATGATACCATCATGATGTATCATGTTGGTGTGTTCATCTGACCATGGTCTTATTTATCCTAAAATGTGCTCGAAGGCAAAGTTATAGGTCTTCCAAAACAAGGTTTCAGGATGTTTTGGACCAGTTCATGAAAATGCACATTTCCATAATGAAGAGATGCATTGGTGAAAAGGTTTTAATGAAGGGACACAATGATGAAAATACACAATGGTTCAAAGACATGATGAAAGAAGTATTTAAACAAGAGTTCAAAGTGGAAGAAACATGTCTCAACAATCCAGATCAATCTAACAACAAGAGAAGACAAATACCAATGAAGTGAAGAATAATCAGAAACAAAATTGAAGAAAAAGATCAAATTAGGGTGGTAGGGTGGTGTTAGGGTAGGTTGCAATCCTGCAAGGGGGTTGTAGCCTCCTTCCAATAGTGGCTGGAAAACAGGGTGTTGTAGCATCCTTGTCTGTTGGAGTAGGAAGAAACCAGGGTGTTGTAGCATCCTTCAGTTGTAGCTGAAAAAATTGGGGATTGGTGTCTCCAACAAGTTGTAGCTTGCAAAAACAATCGTAAATGTACTATTTGCAGTTATAGAAAGTGTTTTTGGTTTTCCCAAATGGGCTTCCATGATAAATGTTTTGTTCTATGTATCTTGTTGATTATGTGTTTTAATGAATACGTTAAAAGTAGTTTTAAATTGTTAAAAGTTATCAATACTGAGTCACCCCTGCCCTCTCAGTATATTGTATTTTTCATGTTAATGTTGATGTTTATTTATATGTTGATGGTGATGTGTGTCTTAGGTCAGGTTAGATATGTTTGTTAGGCATGCTTGATAGATGTATATGCTAGACGGTGTTTGTTATATGTGTGCATGATGATTATGTTAGATAATGTAGCTTGTGTTTTGTTAGTTGTTATTATTAGATTTGTGTGTTAGATGATGTTTACATCTATTAAATGCATTTTAGACAATGTTTGTCATAAGTGTGCGATGGTTATGTTATATGATGTTTATGTTTGTTAGGTGGTCATGCTGATGCTGATGGTGGTGGTGGTGGTGGTGGCCATTGATTTGATTATCACATTATGCTATTTTTTATTGTTATGTATATATAGACTTATTTTTTATGAATTGAATGGTATGTCAATTTAATTTATGATATTTATCTGCATATTTGTATGATGTACTTTGCTTATATTGATGAGTATGATCATGCATCAAGTGCAATTTTTTATTATTTATTTTTGTATTTATGTCGATGTCTTGTATATAAGTTATAATTATAATTACAAATTATACACAATCTCAGTTATAATTGCAAGTTACAATCTCAATTATAATTACAACTTACAATCATTATTACAACTTCACAACTACAAATTACAATTATAATAAGAAATTAATAATTAGATTTGCAAATTACAAATTGGACAATTACAACTACAAATTTACAATGCAAATTAATTTAAAAATTACAAAATAATTTCCAAAATTGCAAATTACAATTAGAAAAATACAAACTTGCAAATTTACAAATTTCTATGTCAATTACAAGTGTACAGGCGCTAGTGACTCGAAAGTGATCATAGAATAGGATGTCAGTAAAGTTATGCTATAGGTTCTAAATCTGGATCATTGGTGTGTCAGAGTGGTGGAACTGAAAATGATTTTTTCTCATATTAAATTCTCCCTTATCTATCTTCAATTCAATGTGGTTGTAGATTATGTTTCAAAGAGGGAACTTTGGTCCCTTTGTATAGAAAAATGAATTTTAAGGAAGTCGTGGACAATACCATTGTTGACAAAGGCACTTTAAATTTTTTCTATCATATCAATACCTTTTTTTTAATATTGTAGGTATTTTTTTAAAATATTGTATCTCTCTTTTTTGGATAGTTCTATGACTTATTTCTAGCTCTGTAATATCTTTACTTAGATGGCTGTGAACTTCTAATGCTATTAAGGACATAATGTTTTGATAGGAATTTTTTTTGGTGTTAGATATTGATGAAAAGATGTAATGCGAACAATGTTACCTTTGATTCTCCATTGGATAAATAACGAGATGATTTTTTTTCTTATTAAAAAAAATTACAAGTGTACAGTCACACAATACTCTTTCAATTACAATTTTGAAATAACCATATAAATAGGGTAATAGGAAATGGAAATACCAAGTTCGTAGTGCTTTTGGTAAGGAGAAAGAGAAACTAATATATAAATCTAAGTAAATTTTCCAGTTACATTATTAAATGTGGGTCATGTGAAAAAATAAATTATATATTTTCTTTGCCTCCTATTTATTGTAAATTTTACAAAATCAATCATCCCAATCTATTGTTTTTTGTTAGATTATTGAGTAGTTTCATTATGGAGGCTATGAGTCCCATTGGTTCTAATTCTGACAGTATTAATGATGTTCTTTATGCACATAAAATTGGAAAAATAGTTTTGATAATTAAATTTAGGATTTATAAAGTCTTTGTAGTATCCATGTTCCTTTTACTAATGATTTCACTATTGTAGTCCATTGGATGTAGCCTTGATGGTTGGAAGGAATGATTATCACCATCCCCACCAAGGTTCAATCCATGTAAGCGACATGTTGAGCTC
>LPNX010512830.1:222037-374755 GCA_001517045.1 Pseudotsuga menziesii | reverse complement strand
TCATATCTAATACTCCTACTACTCCAAGACCCATTTTTATAACCCTTAAGATTGACTAGGACCTCGACCGAGGTCTTAACAAACCCTCGACCGAGGGTTTAACAAACCCTCGGTCGAGGGATTTACAAACCCTCGGTCGAGGGTTCGTTAAGACCTCGACCGAGGTATTTAAATACCTCGGTCGAGGTTTATACCTCTGTCGAGGGCTTAAGAAAACAGACTTAGCCCACATTCAAACAAATGAAAAATTTCCTGTGCCTTGCAGAGGTGCAAACCCTGCCATTCCTAGCACATAACTGAGCGGAGTTGATACCGATAAATTCACCAACGAATCTTCTATCCATTGAGGTATCATACAAGCATTTTGGCATTCATATGAAATTTATTTTTTAATTACTTCTAAAACTTATACTTAGAAAACCACACTGCAACTTCGAAGCAGCTCAAAGAAAAATCCGCAGAGTTAAAAATACACAGCCAAAAAATTCTTAAAAATGCACACATCACATATCAACGTGTCCTCTTCAAAAGGGTATCTTTGGTTTTTCAATTTTTGAAAAAATAGAAAAAATTCCTTTACGTGGACAAATATGTGTTTAAAACGATGCTGAAATCGAATGTGGTCACTTTCGAAAAATAATAAATAATTGTATAATGCGAAAAAAATTAACAAAAAAATATGCACATCACACTGTATTTTATGTAGATCATGCTCATATATTTATTTCTTTAAAATTATTAATGCAAGATTGAATTACTCTACGTGGACACGAGCCACTTATTAGCTTCTTCAAATTTTTAAGGTCACACAGTTCATTAAATGCAAAAATTCACACATTAAATGACATCAGAATATTTTTAAAAAACTATCACTATGAAGCCAACATAATATTCTACAATTTGTTTTTTTACTGCAAGTCAAAATTCACATGGCATATATGCGTTTTGAGGGCTTCTATCTAGCACATGAGTAAAAAATCAGGTTTTCATCGCCAAATTTGGCCAAAAAGTGTTACCCATCTTCATGGAATCACCCAAAAGCATCATCATCTATATCTTCAATATGGGAATACTGAAACATCATCATCTCTATATTCAATATAGAAATACTAAATCACCATCATCTGCATCTACAGTATCATTATCTTCATCTTATCTTGTATGTAGAAATATCGAATTTCTACGTGCTATGTGGAACACAGGGTTCTTTGTCATCACAATTGTGGTTATCACATAGAATCATTGTTGTATCCATCTTCAGGTCAAAGAGACCTGATATCAGCTTCTGAAGCCATATGGCTTCATAACATAGTAGAGCAATCTGCTATGTATTCTGCTTCAACCATGCTAAGAGAAACACTGGACTGTTTCTTGCTAAACCATGAACTCATAGCAGACCTCAAAGCATATACCTGATTTGATTTTCCTGTCTGAGATACTTCCAGCCCAATCTGCATCTGTGTAGCCATACAATCTATACTCATGGCTACCATCATAGTATAGACCAAAGTCTATAGTCCCTTTCAGATATGTTTTGCAGCTACTAGGTGAACCCGTCTTGGTTGAACAAGATATTGACTTAAGGTGTTCACAGCAAAACAAATGTCTGGTCTGGTATTTGTTAAGTACATCAATGACCCAATGATCTATCTGTAGTGAGTCACATCCACTAATTCTAATGAGTCATCAGCTAACAGCTTTAGGTTGGAGTAGATGGGTGTGGCCATGACTTTGCATTTGAGTCTCTTCAATATCTCTACCACATACTTTCCCTGGTTGAGAAAGATTCCTTCTGAACTTTTCCATACTTGCAGACCTAGGAAATAATGCATTAACCCAAGGTCTTTCATCTCAAATTCTTCTGCTAGTTTCTTCTTACTTTCCATGATCTGTTTCTCATTCCCTGTCAAGAATAAGTCATCCACATATAGTAATAGAATGACAGGTACATATTCTACAACCTTGTAGGAAAGGTTAGGATCGTCTTTACTCTTGGCAAAGCCCATGCTCATCAGGAAACTATCTATTCTTCTATACCAAGCTCTGGGAGCTTGCTTCAGGCCATAGAGGGCCTTCTTCAACTTGCATACTTGATTCCTTCTGTCTTCAGCTTCAAATCCTCATGAATATTCGATGTAAAACTCTTCCTCAATCATACCATTAAGGAAGGCTTGTCTTTACTTCATCATGGAAGAAACTACCGTGATAGTTTTGAGGGAAATGTACCTTGCTTCCAGAAGTAAGTGTCTCTTCAGAATTAATTCCCTCTTTCTGATAGAAACCTCTAGCCACAACTCTTACCTTACTTCTATCAGCAACATATCGTATCTTTCAAATCCATTTGGAAGATACCACATTCTTGCTTTCTGGTTTGAGTACTATATCCCAAACATCATTCTAGTATCACAACATCTTCTATGAGTTTGTCTTCTCAGGTCATCAACATATCCTAGTCTTTTGCATTCAACCTTGAAGGTTGGAACCTACTTTACTCTTGGTAAAGTCTCGATCCATCACAAAGCTATCCATCATGTCATACCATGTCGAACTCAGATATAATTTTCTGTAGTCACTCCCCCTGAAGTGGAGTATCATCTTCCCTCTTGATTCTGTACAGGTGGTTCTATGCTTGACATATACTGGTCAATAGAGTATGTCATGTCATAATCTATTCTTTATGGGGAGAATC
Organism: Pseudotsuga menziesii; assembly: GCA_001517045.1. Taxonomy (NCBI): domain Eukaryota; kingdom Viridiplantae; phylum Streptophyta; class Pinopsida; order Pinales; family Pinaceae; genus Pseudotsuga; species Pseudotsuga menziesii. The sequence continues at coordinate 372,066 of LPNX010512830.1, read as the reverse complement.
ACGAACCTTGCTTTGTACACTTGTTCCATCATATCGTATACATCATTCCCCATGATCAACTGTTACTCTTTGATCATAGCTTCTTTTATAGCATTCTTTTCTTCATCTTGAGTTATCTCTTGTACCCATGGTGGTCTTCATCCTTCAAGGTGGATCTACCATTCTCTGAAGCTCTTTCTTCCGTCATGGTGTCTCTGACCCTGGGAGCTTCAGATTCATGTCTATTGGAGTGAATCTTGAATTGTCATCACTTGTTCTTCGGAACAAGTCTCATCCTTGTTTTCTTGTAGGAGGTTGTTCATGACCTTTCCTACAATTCAAATGTACCAATTTCATGGTTAGAGATATTTCATAAAACATATGCTTATGCATCATGCAACTATTTAGTTAATACAACATTCATCCATATCTCACATAAACTTTCTAGATGCCTTCCATCTCTACCATGACATTATTGAGATTGTGCACTAATCCAATATGTCAGCAAAGAGGTTTGATAAGTAGCAATGGAGAGTTGTATAGCACCATGAGCTACTTACCCATCACATGCATATTAGTAGTATACAGTCATTAATGCAAACAATCTATCATGCATAACACATCACTGAATATAATCAAATGTATAACAAAACAATATCATGAAATGACAATTGAATACTTATCTTTATTTGTTTCATGGGTATATTCCTTCTTGAGTCTTCAACTTTATCGTCTTCTTCATTCATGATAGCATCGTTTCTTATCCAAATGCTGAGGTGGATAAGAAGTTCTTCAAGAGTTGAGATCTTCATATTCCTCATTGATTGAGGGATCTTCTTTAGAAGATGAGAGTTTGATCTTCAGAGACGAGATTCTTCTTCTTCCCAAATTCTGCTGAAAGTAATCAATTCCTTCTGGAACACATTCCTTGAATGAATGAATTCCATGATCCTGGGAGGCCATTCAAGGTGGCCATCACCACTTCTGCATTCTTCACTTCTTCTTCAGCTGGTTTCTTAAGGTCATATTTCGATCTATGTTCTTCCCTTAAAATAGCTTGGTCAAGGAATCAAACCTCATCGATGTCTTTAGGGAAGACACTTGTAGAACAAGTTGATTCGAGACTGAATCATCAATAATCTTCTGGGCTTTGACCAAGTTCTTCTTGTGAAAGGCTTCTAGCCTCATCTCCCTCTGAAACTGGAACCTCTATGCTCATGTGGGTGTCCAATCCATTTTCTTTAGAGAGATCATATACTTCTAGTCTTGGAAGTTGTCAACTTCACCAAGCTTATCATCAAACTGATGCGATAGATCACTTTGAAATGAGAATCTCAAATGAATATAGCAAAGGATTAGATCTTACCGATTTGAGGTGTCCGTCCTGGTTCTGGAGTTGGCTGATCTAGGGTTTGTCACATAAACCCTAATTTTAAAACTTGGAATATTTCAGATCTGATTGGATATATAGATATATCTCTTCAAATGGAGCTGCCCAATGTACTCCATTTCTGAAAACAGTGGAGGGAAGCTCCTGGAACAGGAAGTCCTAATTTTCCAATTTCTTCTGCAGAAATGCCTGTTACTGTTTCTGTGATATCTCCGACATTTATACTCCTATATGTCTGAAATTGTTTACTGAGGTAACCTAGCATGTCCCTGAGCCAACACCATAGGTCTCATCAGAATTGGTTTCACCATTTTTTATTTATGATCCTTTTCCCAAGGTGACCTGTTACAGGACTGTTCAGAACAGCGAAGTTGTATGGCATGCCACGTGTCACTGGTTCATCTTCTGAGTCTGATATTTGGACCACCGAAATTAAAGTCGGTACCCTTTCTAGAAAATCTTCAAGAATTCCATTTGGACCTATTTAGCCCAAGATATTTGAATTCTCCCCAGGTGTCCTGTTTAGGGATGAATTCTGGAAGAGGCTGGAACCCTAACTTGGAGAGAACATATCTCCTATAATACAGCGAATCAGAGGATGAAGTTTGGATATAGTGTTCATCAGGATTTTATATTCAGCTCCTGATCCTTCGCCAATCTCGAAATATAGCGAATGTTCCAAAACATAGCAGTTTTAGTATTTAGGGTTTTTCTAGCTCGGGGTCAAACTAGGTTTTGACTTTCCCAGAGATTCACCCAACCAAAAATATTGATCCAGGTCTCTAAACTTCGGTTTTTATGAGGATAAAAATCCTATGCTGGTCTCACTAAAAAATTCATCTTCTGTAGAAATCCCTAAATTCCACATCGAAAATTGAAAATGCTCGGAATCGAATTCCGCTTCGACAGAACGATGCACCCTTCAAAGGAGAGTCAACCTAGACTTCTTTTGCTGATTGATTGTGGAGAGAGAAACAAAAAATAAGAAGCCCTAGCTTCTGTAACTTGTGAAAGATGCCCTATTCAGGTTAGCTCTGATACCATGTTAAATTTTCATATGCTTAAGTAAGACATCAGTATATCATTTCTTTTTTCATAATAAAAGCATATAAAATAGGATCACTGAAAGAAATAGTATCACAAGAACAACACAGATTTATCCTAGGAAAACCCTAAAGGGAAAAACCCAGCAAAAGCTTCCTCAATATAGATGCCCCAAAAAGGGAAAAAGGTAAAACCAACAAGGAGATCAAAAACCTGATTCTCCTCCTTCTCCAGCAACTCCTCTCCTCCACAAGTGTGCTATTCCAAGTGCGTGTGTATGTCTCAAGTGAGGAGCACTACACCTCTATTTATATTCATCCGTTCACTTAAAGTTTACTCAATTAACATGTCAGCTTAAGTTAACTCATGTATGCTCGAGTTACACATGTAGGATCAAGTAACCACACTAGAGTGCTGATGACTCACCTTTACAATTTGAGGGGACTACCTCATGACTCTTATTAGTTCTTTCGATTAGGAGCATCGGGGTACAATGAAATACAAATGGTTTTCCCGGTTGGACCATCGGGGACCATAAGAGATACATAAAGAATATTCTTTGAAGTTACAATATTTCAACAGGGCGGGGGGGGGGGGGGGGGGGTTCTTTGTGGATGTAGTGAGAACCAATCTATGGTGTCATGAAACACATGAAAAAAATGATTTCACTATTTTCTTTCTATTTTAAATTGATGCTTATGTAGAGTATTACCACCATAGAACATAAGATGATATTTCTTCTCTTAGGTTTAATTATCATGATCTTGATTTTATGCATCTTAATGTTAAGTTGATAAAAATTGTAAAATGGTTGAGAAGGTTAAGTTTTGTATTCATGAAGAGATTTAAAAGTTTAAATATAAAAATAATAATGTAATATATGAAGGATGACAATAAGTGTAGCCATTTTAATTTCAATGTAGTCATCCTCTTTTAAACATTTATTGATTTTATAAACATCAATGTCAAAAAGGATGCTATAAATAGCATATATTTGTTTAATGCAAATATTACAATTAATATTCACTTGGCCATTAATTATTACATTTAAACTTTATATGATGATTTAAGAAGTATATGATTAGTTCAATAAAATAATGATGTCGTTATAGCCAAAGTTTGTTGTCAAAATAATATGACGACTCTATTAATTTATAACTAGAATGGAGAGATTTTTTAGTCGTTATAGGGATGTATACTCTTCTTGGGAACAAGTTTATTATGCATCAAATTTTCAAAAAGGCATAGCCTAGAGAGTGCATGTGTTCTTGTGGGGCTAAATGCCAAACATTAATTAAGGTTGACTAAAGAATGAATTTAACTATATTTTCCATGTAGAAACCAAATAACGAGTTTGTCTAGGATAGACTATGATATGGGTGTAGATTAGGGTTAAGACTCTAGGTACACACTTTCATTCAATATGCAAGGAGAATGGTCATGATTATCCCTCTTGGCTTGCTAAGAATTAATCATGCTAGTGATGATGACTTGGTGAATTGTTATAAATAACTTTATTTAGTAAAAGCTTAATGTGATTGCATTGTTAGAGTTTGGAAGTGGTTTTGTGATCAATGAAGGAATTAGTGTTATGTAAATCAATATAATGAAATCTATGATATAGTGTGTTAGTGTTACATAATAAATAAATAAAATGCATCCTCACATTATATATTTCCTTTTTAAGTGTAATTAATTTGTAAATGAACTATACATTTTGAATTAGTTTTAAAATTCGTTTATTACTTACTAGTTAATATTAACATAATTAGTATAAAATAACTATTTTAATATTGCTAGAAATTCATTTTAAATATTGGCATACATACGATACACATTGACCTATATTTCTTCAATATCAACATGCCATAATAAAGGTGCCACAATAATTGTGATATTTTACACTAAATATGCAATGATATATATATATATATACCTTCAAGTAAAATAAAATTATTTTTCAACCAATCATTCCATACAATCACAAATTACTTGATAAACAGTCACATTTCACATCAGATTAATTGCTAACCAACTAAAATTGTTTTAAAACATCTGGTAATTAACTTTCCATTTCCACCATCATAAGATAAAAAATAAACAATACAATTAGAGAATTAAATAAATAATAATAAAAAGATACATCAACATTGTAAATGATGAAATAAAACATGTACATATCACTCTTTGTAACAATTACCCTAATTATATTCCTTGCTTGGCATGATAGCACTATTGTTCTAAAAAATATGTTTTGATCTAAGGCCATGTCTTAATACAAACCACCAATCCTTATCTAACATATTCAGGTAAAAAATACTTGATTGTAGTGTTTTGGGAAAATATAAGGCTCCTTAGTTTCATCCCACATGTTTCTAGGGTTGTTACGTATCAACCCACTATCATGATCTTCCTTTAATTATTTTGGTTGAAGGTGTCTTACCACTCACACCTAAAAATAACACATTGGAAATATGATTAGTTGACTTGAATGATCTCTTGTATCTTTTCAACGTAACCCAATTCCCCCCCTGTTATGTTTTGATTGTGATGGCTAGCATGCCTAGATTGGTTGAACTTGACTTCCACTCCATTGTATTGTGTGGCATGCCCATCATCAACATACTCTATGTGAAAATGATGTAAAAAAGGTTCACAAGTGGTGATGTCATATGTCTTATATTCCAACCATTAAAATATAAAATATAGACGTTATAATTCAAAGGTGCATGATCATAAAATTACAAATGTACACAAAGAGATCATCACCAAGTTGTTGCACTCAATCCCTATGTTTAGTACACCCTCTTCAGTGGGAGGGTAACAACCAGATGCACCATATTTCTCTCTGACTTGGTTAGCAACCCAACAATTGGGACAAATTATTCACATATTTTCTTTTTAATGATCAATATAAGGAATGCTTATATCATTCAAGCATCTGAATTATTTCCTATCAATGTCCCATTTCCTCCTCTTATCTTCATACAATGTGACCCATGGTTGAGTTGCCTCCGGGTTGTAAAAAATGAATTTATTAATGGCACCAATTTCTGAATTCATTGTCGTATTCATAAAATCAAATCAACATATAGTTTGTATGAGATCAAATATAGATTATGACATACTTCAATGTGAATAGTTACTATGTAGAAATGTGACAAAAGATGAGTGACTTACTCTTTATCACATGTATTTTTCTATTCATTTGGAGCATCTCATGACATTCCCTTTTGTCCTCATCATGTTCATCATCTCAAATCACTGCGCTTGGTGTGTGGTCGATTTGCTTTATATACTCACTTGCATAATAGAACGACTCATATACTATGTACCCCTCTACCATAGACACCTTAGGTTTTTTCTCTTTGTTGAACAAATAGTTTTGATTTTTTCATGTACCTCTCTAAGAAGACCATACAATGACATGAGACCACCTTAACTAATTCAGCCTGATCAACTAGGTCAATTAGAAGAAGAACCCACAAGTCCATGAAACTCATTAGCGGTTCCTTCTCAAACATACAAACACTTTCATTTATCTATTGACACCACCATAGAATGGTAACCATGTGAATCTCCAATCCACCATACAAATGCAAATACTTTAGATATGGCACAATGTAGGTCCTTGAGAATTCATGGTTCACACACACATGCACGGGCAAAGGATAATGACACTACAAAGTGAACACATAAAAATTTAATTATGTTTAATTAACTTGTGGGGTAAAAGATAAATGCAAAAAAAAAAAAATCCACATATGATCCTTTGGAAGGTTCATATGGTAATGTTATTTCAAAACTAACAAATATTCATCTACAATGAAGCAACTTCATAGAGTATACCTATATAAAGAAGGAAATTTCATACCCAATATAACTTGAATTTCCAAAGAAAGATCATATTTATTTAATACCCATAGGACATCACCTTATTTAAATGACCAATAGGGTACAACCTCTCCTCTATTTTCGTGTCTTGGACAATGCTTATTTTTAGTATTTTAAGAAATAAGATCACTATTGACAGCCAATGTGTCACTTTGTTTCGATGATATGTGCCTCCACATAAAAATGAAACCTTTTTAAATATATGAACAAGATCTAGTAAGTGGACAATCTTAAGATGCTCCCAGTATGGGAGCTCATAAAATATTGATTTCCTTTTCATCTCAATGGGCATTTTTCTCAACATAGGTGTCAAAAATTTGAGAATCATCAAACATAGGTTCCCCATTTGAATCGAATATTTCTGGAATTTCCTTATCCTTCTCTCTAACATATGCCCTAAGATAGTGAGCTGATGCCATTATTTTAGTCCTTTGGGTTCTCTTTGGTTTACCATTGAAAGCATATGCTGCTCTTTTGGAAGGGTGTTCTTCTTGGAGTAATACCCTCAAGCAGTTGTACACTGGATTTTGTAGGTTTCTAGACCACCTAGCCTTCATAGAAGGTCCACAACGTTTACATCCATGACACCCTTTTTTAACAAAACCTATGATGTTATGGTATACAAATCACATTAGTGTTGAAGATCAATACAACCCCACCAGATTAAATATGCCAAAAAATATTGTTACAAATATAAAAAAAATCAAACAATATAGTTACCAGAGAAAAATCCTAATACAAAATAATCATGTGTGGTGTATGCACATATGACATATAACATAAAACTCCTCTCTATTGGGATGGGTCTTAATACATCATATACTTGTACCTTTCCCATAATTCTTTCAACTCTTCGATCAATGTTTGTAGCTATGAGAATCATATTCTTCGCTTGTCTTCTACCAAGGATTATAAGATCCAACATAAGTTGTTCATTCTTCATAGACAAACATGGATGGATATTGTTATTGATCACTATTATAGGACAAACAAAATAGTTGGTGTTTTGGAGGGAATATGGGTTGACGCCATGCATGGATATTCTCAATCAAAGGATTTGTACTTCATCCTTGAATTTAGCTGGTAATGTATCCTCTACATGTCTATTAAATTTGTTGGGATTCACATAACTCCTTACTCACTTTTATGCAAGGCAAGCCATCCCTGCAACATAGTTAATTCTTTACAATGAAAGTGCCTTTCAATCCATGGGATTATAGGAATCTAGCTCAATATCTTACAAGGAGGACCATGTTGTGTTAGATTTTTATCATTTAAGCTAGCATTATATTAGGATCTTTAACTAAGAGAATAACAAGCACAACAATCAAACACAAGAGACAATGAACATAGTGTTTTTCCTTGGGGAAACTATAAATGGAGAAAACCCCACAAATTCCTCAGAGATAGAATCAGCACCAAAAGTAAAACCCCAAAATAGTAATATGATCTCCCGATAGCAGTAGCCTCTTTATTTCTATCCCAAGCAACTTCTTCTTCCTCATCTATGCGCTACAACAGAGTGTGAGTGAGTGTGTGATTAATAGAGAGGCTCACTCTCTATTTATACTAATTCTTGACTTGACAATAACTCACTAGGGATGAATTCTCTACAAGAGTCTTAATAACCCTAGGGCCTCACAACTGTGGGGACTTTAACCCTTGAACAATAGGAGGGTTACCCACAATGACTTGACATGACTTGTTTACATTATTGAATCTCACGATAGGAACATCAGGGCATGACATGACTCAAATACATTATAGACACTTCCCAGAATCGGGGCATGACATGACTCAAATACATTACAGACACTTCTAGGAATAAACATCGGGGTACAAGACATAAGATATATAGGTGAATACATTCTGAAGTTACAAATACATCAACACTCCCTCTTAACTAGGAAGGTATTCTCTCAACACAATTTATCAGCACGGGTCTTCTTCTCTTTATCATCTGGATCATTAATGAGTTCTCATCATCTTCATCTTCAAGTCATCTTCATCTTCAAGTCATCTTCATCTTCAAGTTATCTTCGTCTTCAAGTCATCTTCATCTTGATCAAGATCATCATCACTGGATCTGGATCATCACTACTGGATCATGATCACTGGATCTAGATCATCACTCGATATGGATCATCACTGCTAGATCATCACTACTGGATCATCATCACTGGATCTGGATCATCACTGGATCTGGATCATCACTGGGTCATCATCACGGGTGCTATATATTGATTCTTCTCGTCATAGGAAGTTCTGCAAAGCCAGCCCTTTTTCATGCTGGATGTACATCTATAGAACCAGTCCTTTTTCATACTGGATGTATCATCACAGAGCTAGTCCTTTTTCATACTAGATGTGGCATCTACATAGAGCAAGTCCTTTTTCATACTGGATGTGTCTTCACAGAGCTAGTCCTTTTTCATACTAGATGTGGAATCTACATAGAGCCAGACCTTTTTCATACTAGATGTGTCTTCACAGAGCTAGTTCTTTTTTATACTAGATGTGGGATCTACATAGAGCCAGTCCTTTTTCATACTGGATGTGTATTTACAGAGCTATTCCTTTTTCATACTAGATGTGGGATCTACACAGAGACAATCCTTTTTCATACTAGATATTTCTTCACAGAGCTAGTCCTTTTTCATACTAGATGTGGGATCTACACAGAGTCAGTCCTTTTTCATACTGGATGTGTCTTCACAGAGCTAGTGTTTTTTCATACTAGATGTGGGATCTACATAGAGCTAGTCCTTTTTCATACTGGATCTGTCTTCACATATCTAGTCATTTTTCATACTAGATGTGGGATCTACATAGAGCTAGTCCTTTTTCATACTAGATGTGTCTTCACAGAGCTAGTCCTTTTTCATACTAGATGTGGGATCTACACAAAGCTAGTTATTTTTCATACTAGATATGTCTTCACAGATACAACCCTTTTTCATGCTGGATGTGGGATCTACACAGAGCTAGTCCTTTTTCACACTAGATGTGTCTTCACAGAGCTAGCCCTTTTTTATGCTGGATGTGGGATCATCACATACATCTGATAATGGAAGGAACCAATCCTCTCACCATGTCACAACTCTTACATCTGACCATGGAAGGAACCAATCCTCTCACCATGTTAGAAGGGCACAACACTTACATCTGACCATGGAAGGAACCAATCCTCTCACCATGTCAGAAAGGCACAACACCTACATCTGACCATGGAAGGAACCAATCCTCTCACCATATCAGAAAGGCACATCACAGACTCATCACTTCCTCTTGGGAGGAATCTTGATCTAGAGAACACCAAGATTCTCCCTAAAGTACTCAAACTTCACTCTGGCCAATGGATTCATCAACACATCATTTATCTATTCATCTGTCGCAACATACTGGAGCTTCACTGCTCCTCTCTGCACCATATCCCTGATATAGTGATACTTGATCTTGATATGTTTCGACTTGTCATGGAACACTGGGTTCTCCGACAACTGCACACAACTCTGGTTGTCACAATATATACAAGTAGCATCTAACTGGAGATCAAATAGATCAAATAGTAGCTTCCTCAACCATACTGCTTCACAACTAGCTGAACAGGCTGCAACATACTCTACTTCAGCTATACTCAGTGCCACATAGGATTTCTCCTGCTAAACAAGGAGATCACACTTGATCCCATACTGTAGCAGCACCTTGAAGTGCTCTTCCTATCGATGGCACTGATTGCCTAATATGAATCAACATAACCCTCTAGGTTAATCTTCTGATCAGCCTTATACTTGAGCCCAGAATCAACTGTACCCTTTAGGTACCTCAAAATATGCTTTGTAGCAATCAAGTGAACATGTCTCGAATATGTCAGGAACTGGCTCAAGGTGTTCACAGCAAAGCAAATATCTGGTCTCATATTCGTCAGGTACATCAAGGACCCAATCATCTGACGATACATCGTGGCATCAACCGACTCAGATGAAGCATCATTCAATAGCTTCAGGTTCGATGCCATAGGTAGGGTTATGGCCTTGCAGTCCATCATCCAAAATCTCTTCAAGATATCTACTGCATACTTACCTTGTCCAAGGAATATTACATCGGCATTCAGCCACACCTCCATGCCTAGAAAATAATGCATCATTCCCAAGTCCTTCATTTTGAACTCAGAAGCAAGCTTTCTCTCTGTATCAGTAATCAATCCATCCATACCTATTACAAACAGATCATCTACATATAGTAGGAGTATCACTGGATTGCCTTCTTCAAACTTGTAGTGGAGGTTGGAATCTACTTTACTTTTGGTAAAGCCCAAACTGGATAGAAAGCCATCAATTCTGTTGTACCATGTCCTGGGTGTCTATTTCAAACTATACAGGGCTTTCTTCAATTTACACACATGAGTCTCCCTATCATGTGTCTAAGAGACGAGTGGTTTCTCCACATATACTTCCTCTTCCACTACACCATTCAAGAAAGAAGTCTTGACATCCATCTAGTGTATCTTCCATTTCATCACTACAGCCAGAGCAAGTACTGATCTGATGGAAGTGTATCTGGCTACAGGTGCAAAAGTTTCTTCATAATCTATTCCTTCTTTCTGGGAGAAGCCATGAGCCATGAATCTTGCTTTCTATTTTTCTATGCTACCATCTGCAACATGCTTGATCTTGTAGATCCATTTGGAAGTCACCACAAACTTCCCCTCAGGTCTTGGGACAACCTCCCAAACATAATTCTTCATGATCGATTAGTATTATTCAATCATAGAATCCTTCCATTCTATCTTTTCTGTCGCTTCTTCATAGTTGAAAGGTTATTTATCAATGAAATCACATAATAAGGATACATAACTAGAACAAGACCTGGTTCTTTTTCTTTCTCTATGTGATTCTTCTGGAGCCCCATATATTTCTACACCTTGGATAACTTCTTGTACCCAAGCAGGTTTCCTCTTGTGAGGATTCTTTTCCTGAGGTGGATCGATAGGTTCTTGATGTTCTTCTATTTCTCGATCTTCTTCTTGATATTATTCATTCATGGTTGTGTCATGAATTCCGGGTGCTTCTGTTTCTTCAAGTTCTTCAACAGGTCTCTTTATGGATTCGTTGTAAGCTAAGTCTTCGTCAACTGTTACATCCTTGCTTATGTCGATCTTCTTGAATCCTAGGAAGTATATTTTATAAGCCTTCAAGATTTCAGAGTATCCCACAAATATACCCTTCCTTCCTGAAGGATCTAACTTTGTCCTCTTTTCTTTCAAAATGTGTATGTACACTAGACAGCCGAATATTTTGAGATGGATGTCTTCTAGTTTCTTGCCAGAAAGACTTCTTCAGATGTCTTATTCTCGAGTACTCTGTGTGGATTACGGTTCTATACATACACCATTGTTCTGGAAGCTTCTGCCTATAGATTGATGGGAAGATCTTGATCATGAAGCATAGCCCTTGTAGCTTCCGTGATCGTTCTATTCTTCCTTTCTGCAACTCCATTCCGTTGTGGATTATATGGAGTGGTTAACTCCCTCTTAATCATTGAATCTTTGCATAAGTATTTGAATTCATTCAATGTGAATTCTCCACCATTATCTGATCAAAAAATATTGATTTTCTTTTATGTGTGGTTCTCGATCAAGGCTTTGAATTCCTTGAACTTGTTGAATACTTCATCTTTGTTCTTCATAAAGTATACCCATGTATTCCTAGAAAAATCATCAATGAAAGAAACATAGTAAACATACCCGCTTAATGAACTGGATGACATCGGACCACATACATCGGAGTGGATTATTTCCAAGATTCCTTTTGCCTTGCTCTCGCTACTTGGAAATGTCTTCTTTGTGTTCTTTCCTTTTGCACATCCTTTATAGACACCACCATGTTTTGTCTGCATTTCTGGAAGATCTTCAACAACTTTGCTTGCAAGTGGTAGTGCCCTGTAATGCACTTGTGCAAGCGTTCTATGCCAGAGTTCATTTGGTTCTATTGAGTCATGAACCAAATCTTATTTTGGTTGGCCCTTCAATTTGTATAGACCTCCTTCTTGTTCCCCAATCACTATTGCATCATCAAAAGTAATTCCCTTTGGCCACATAAGAACTTGGCCATCTACAAAAGAAACCCTCATTCCTTTTGCATCCAATGCAGATATGGAGGGGAGGTTCTTGTTTAGTCCTGGTACAAAAAATAAATTTTTCATCTTCATAGACTTTCCAGAGTCTAGCTTATAGGAGGATTCACCACTACCTTTTATTGGATACTGGTAGTCATCCCCAAGTTTCACCTTGTGAGGTGATTCATGTTCAGATAGTTTCACAAATTATTCTTTGAATCACGTCATATGTTTGGAAGCACCACTGTCTATAAGCCAATCATTGCTTCCATGTACGATAGTTCCCGTGAGAGCGGAGATCAGTACATATTCTTCATCACTTGAAGAATTGTCACTTTCTTGTCTGATTCTCTTTATGGAAGGTTCATCATGCTCTGCAGCATGAGCATGATGCATTCTCTTGTTTCCCTTTTCCTTTGGAGTGATGATGGTCCCTTCTGGTTTTCTTGGTGTGGACTGTGAGAGCTTGATCTTCACTTCCCATCTTTTCTTCTCGAGCTGCTATTTGAGCTTCTTCTTGAGAGCATTCTTCCCATAGTCTGTTGAACTTGACTAGCTTCTTCCTGGCACAGATCCCTTGAATGAAAGAGTCCCATGCCCTAGGAAGACCATTCAAGGTGGTCATCACAATCTCTGCATTCTCCACTTCTTCATCTACTGCTTCCACCTATTCCTTCATTCTAAGAGACCCCTGTAAAGTGAGACTGGATGGTCTCTGCATTCTGGATCTTTACATTCTTCAGTTTGTTTCTCAGAGTCATCTTCCAGTTTATGTTCTTCCCTTCAAACAGTTTGGTTAGGGCATCAAGCATAGCTTTAGGTGTCTTTAGGGAGGACACCTATGGTATAAGGTGATCCTTGATTGAATCAGCAATAATCCTCTTAGCCATGACCGGTTTATTCTTGTGTAGGGCCTTAGCCTAAACTCCCTCTAGAACTGGAACCTCCTCATTGATATAGGAGTCCAACTCATTTTCTTCCAGGACCAGGGAGATACTATACTTCCAGGCTTGGAAGTTATCAGCTCCCTCAAGCTTTTCATCAAGCTTGGTATGATGAGACATCTTAACTGAGAACCTCAAATGGAAATACAAAATATTTAGATCTTACCAGGTCAAGATGTCGGATCTGAATCTGGAGCTGAATTTCTACAGTGCTGGTTCAGGAGCATATTAGGGTTTGACTTTGCTGGAGTTCTGTCCAACCAAAAAAATTGTTCTTGATCTCTAAACTTTGATTTTGAGGAGGAGATCAATCCAGGCCTAGGCTCACTCAAAAATTCCACTTCTGTGGAAATCCCTAATTTTCGGCACTAGTGTCAGGTCAAAATATGAAAATGCTCATAATCATATTCTGCTTCGAAAAAAATATGCGCCCTAGAGAGGAGAGTCAACTCAACCTTCTTTTGCTAAAAATCTATGGAGAGAGATCCAAAAAGTAGGAATCCCTATTTTCCGCAGCTGCATAGTGTCTTCTTCTGAGGTTAGCTCTAATACCATGTTAGATTTTTATCATTTAAGCTAGCATTATATTAGGATCTTTAACTGAGAGAATAACAAGCACAACAATCAAACACAAGAGACAATGAACACAATGTTTTTCCTTAGGGAAACCATAAATAGAGAAAACCCTGTAACTTCCTCAGAGATAGAATAAACACCAAAAGTTAAACCCCAAAATAGTAAGATGATCTCCTGATAGCAGTAGCCTCTTTCTTTCTAGCCCCAACAACTTCTTTTTCCTCAGCTATGCACTACAACTGAGTGTGTGATAAATAGAGAGGCTCACTCTCTATTTATACTAATTCACGATTTCACAATAACTCACTAGGGCTGAATTCTATAGGAGATTATAATAACCCTAGGGCCCTGCAACTGCGGGGACTTTAACCCCTTGAAGAATAGGAGGGTTACCCACAATGACTTGACATGACTTGTTTACATTATTGAATCTCCCGATAGGAACATCGGGGCATGACATGACTCAAATACATTACAGACACTTCCCGGAATAAACATCAGGGTACAAGACATAAGATATATAGGTAAATACATTTCGAAGTTACAAATACATCAACATGTTGTTTACCCATGTTTTTTGATTTATGGTACTTGACATGCCCACATTTCAGACATATCACGTTGTTTGCATATTCACCTCTATGTAGAACACAATCATTCGAACACAAATGACATGATATGTACTCAACAACCAACATTTTCAACATTTTCTTTGCCTCTTCACAGATTTCGAGAAAGACATTATCACCGAGAAATGCCTTATCTTTGAATAACTTGCAATCAGTGGGAAATAAAAATGTGCAATGTCATTTAACATTCATAAAATTGACCATTTTCAATGTTGATTATGTGACAAGATTCCTCAAAATCCAAATTTATGAGAAACACATGTTTGACATTCCATACATTGCTTTCAAGTTGTATAATAACAGTGTTGTCCCCAACTAGGTAGACTTCGACCAGCCAAGTCTAAAGAGAGGGGTGGTGGAAGTTAATTTAAGGCTTTTGAAGAAGGTATCATTGACATGAGCATCATCCCATATCTCATCATCATGGAATGCATATAACAACATTGTGTCCATGCCACCCATAGCTCATAATAAGTCATCCATACCAACCTCTATTTCATTGCCTCCATTGCCAACATGTGAAGAACTATTGTTACTATAGGCATTCCTAATTGGTGAGTCTGGATGTAGTTGAAATTGGATAGGTGGTTGATTCAACCATGCTTAGTATGATTCCTCTTCGAGTTGTTTTCTTTTTCCAACCTTCTCTTGATTTGGCATTATAGTGTGGTGCAATAGAAGATGGTAGCCAAGTCGCCCATCATTAGAATCCTGATTTCAAAAATATTAAACATTACATCGATGATATTAATAAGCATAATGCAATTTTTTTATTTAAACATTATACCAAACAATTATTATAGAAGCATGCGATTTTTTTGCAATATTAAATTTCCAACCGCAAGTAAATTATAAAAGAAAAGTTCAAATTGAGCAATACATTTACATTAATCGCATTCAAAATAATAAATACAATTAATCAATTTGTTTTCTTACGCCTCAAGGGGACATCTAAAGGTAGTCCCAATGCAAGGTGTCTTTAATGAGTGGTTGGTGGTATACAAAATTTATAGTCTATTAACAACTTATCACCAAGAGACCATATACATATTGCATGCACAACAAAAAATCTATACGTTTTCCTTTTCAAAAAGAAATCCATGTCATTAGGGTGTTCCTCAAATCAACAATTTGCATAAACTAAAGGGCACCTAGAACAATTTATGAAACCTGCAATGTTACAATGAGTGCTTGGACAACCATGGATATACAACAGGTTCTTCCTGTTAAAGTTTCTACAAGCATAACCATGGAAATGTTATGTTTGTAGTTAACAATATTCAAGTAATCAAACTGATAATAAATAGGACCGCAAAATGGCATAAGTGCTACTAATTTTTTGGGAGGAATGAGTACATGTGAAATGATAAGAAATCTAATATTTGCATCATCTATCTTATACTTAACAATCATAAAATTGTTACTCAAACGGAGAATTCATTTCCAACATTAGGAACAGGAAGGGAAGACGACCAAGTGCCATATAAAGTACAGTTGTAACAAGTTTGACAATTAATTTGCAAAATCACGTGAAGGGAGAAGTCATCACTTCCCTCCAGCAATTGGACCAACCTTGGTGTATACTTGGACACTTTTTTTTATCTCAACTCATGCAACTTTTTGAATCTCCTAGTAGAGATGTTTTGGGTGATATTGATACCATACTTTGGATCATTAGAACTTTCAGTTGACTGAATAGAAGTAGAGGGGTTGGTCAATTTAGGATGAAACATAGTTTTTTTTGTTTCCAACTTTTCAACAAATGAGTATAGGAAAGTTTTCCTACTTGTATTTTCTATATCACCTATTTGATTTTTTATCATTGTAGGAGGTATTAGACCACTAGATTTAGCGAACTTGATCATTAGTAAAATGGGTGAGTGTGACATGATGAGGATTCTCCTTAAACCCTCGAAATTTTCAAGAACCACATGCTTCTAGGGTGTCATAAAAGAGATCCATCTCATGATGAACTACCATTGATGAACCAAGATTTTGGTTGGAAGATGGTATGTTACAATTGGTGGGGTAAATCGACTATCTGTTTTCATCTACCAACTTATCTTGGTATCTTGCTCCTTATAACATGCGAGGATGTTTTGCACATGGTGGAATATCTTGTGCATACAAACTCGATCATGAATCAGGATCTTGCAAAATTGAATGCATTGCTATTCATATTCACATGGATAAATAACATAAATTCACCTATATAAACAAAATATAAATAAGATATGAACTTAGTGAAGATGGATAGGGAGAACTTGATGAAATTTGAACAATATGGAATGAGTTGGGATTTGAAGAAATGGTCCTTTGATATTATAACATTTTCTCCCTTCATTTAGTCAAAATCAACAATCAATATGTTCCTACAGTCCAAAAATAAAATTTGAGAACCATACTACAATCTAACTCCCAATATAGTTTTGCAACCATTTTTTAAGAATAACACGAGTTTAAGAATCATATGTATGCTATGAAGTATTGTAATTGATGTGGATGAATTCTAAAAGAACATTTCAAATCAATATATCATTTTAAGTTCAAACATACAACCATAGGGATTTTTAATTACTCCGGTCTGTTTTAAAAATGAAGTTGCATTGGTGAGTCCTTTGTAACATAATGCACCAGTGCATCTAGAACACGTATACACTTTCATGAAACATCCACAAAAATATCCAAAAAAGCACACTTGTAATCATGCACTGACGCATTTGGAATAAAATCGCATTGATAATCACTGACGCTTTAGATTATATATATCACACCGAAAAAGGTGTATGTTATATGATTAATTTATTTTTCATTACCAGTGTATTATGATTTGATTCACATGTGTGTTCACGACATAGATGCACCAGGGAGTTTTAATTCTCGAAGTGCATGAATATGGAAGACTATTTTTTTATCTGGAAGTTATGTAATTTATTTGTATAATATATATAATAGCTTCTCTATTTAATGGTACATGTTGTTTATTGATATAAAAATCATGATAAGAGCGCAATACATTGAATAAAAGTGGTGCCACCCTAAATTCAAGGGGTGCTCTCTAGAATGTTTTATTCCTTCTCCACCTAGCCACTGCTATGTTAAAATAATTTAACTTCAGAAGACATTATAGATGTATTGTATTCCTCCTATTGGAGATGAGCCTTTGGTCTTGTTAGAGTCATTGAAGGATGCAATGTAAACCTCTCAATGTAAGTCAGGTCAACAATACCCAAGTTTCAATATAATAAATGCTATTTGTGATGTCCAGTTAGCCAAGTTAGCCCAGTCAGTTAGTGAAGTCATTCCCACCAAGTTAGAGGTCAATTCAATAGAATAATATAAATAGGGAGGCGCTCCCCTTCATTTGTACTCACTCACTCAAGCAATTTTGCAAGAGAGAGAAGAACTAGTGCACCATAAATAAGTTAGAAGCAGTTGTCTGGGTTTTACACTGCTCTGGTCGAGATCTATACTAAGGAATTTTTGTGGGGTTTTATCCCTTATGGTTTCCCTGAGGAAAATCTTTGTGTTCTTGTGTTATTATGTTTTATGTGCTTGTTGTTATTTCAGTGATCTTCTAGTGATAACTTGTTTTAAAATATCATCTAAGAAAATTGATAAAACTTAACATGGTATCAGAGCCACCCTGAAAGGAAGCACTACACAGCTAGGTTCTTGTCAATTTGAACAAATCCCTCAACAAATAAGCCAAGAAAGAGGGCTCCCTAAACTTTCCCTTAAAGAGCGCATCTTTCTGTGAAGACATCCAAAATCCAAGAAGTTTCAGTTTTTGCCCAGTTACTGCTGCTGGGACAAACTAGGGTTTCAATTTTTTCGAAACTCCATCATTAATCTCAGGAAATTCAATTTATAGTCTACCTCACCTTAGGGAGGCACATATTTTCCACACCTCAACCCTATTAGGGTTTCCAGTGGAGAAATTAGGGTTTCTACATCAAACCCTAGGTGAACCATGAACTATTTTCTTCAAGTAAGTAATCTTCCTCCTTGTTCCATTTGACGTTCTCATTGTATTAAATATGACTAAGAACACCAAGTTATATGAAAAGATTAAAGGTGACGAAAATTTCAGAGCATGGAAGTATAGGATCATGCTCATCCTGCAAGAGAATGATCTAAACAAGTTTGTAAAGGAATAAGTGAAAGAACCAGAAGAGGAGGAGGATAAGTCCAAGCATAAGAAGGATATGATCATATCCAAAAGGATCATAGATGATTCCATAAAGGATAACGTGATTCCTCAAGTATCATCAAGGGAAATTCCAAAAGAAACGTTTGATTCTCTTTCTAGTATATTTCAAGGAAGAAACAACAACAGGAAAATGACCCTGAGGAATCACCTCAAAAGTGTAAGGACTCAAAAATCAGAGACCATGCAATCTTATTTTTCAAGAGTATCCCAAATTAGGGACCTGTTGCTGCTGCAACCACTCCCCAAAATTTGATGATTTTAGGGTCCCTCCTTAGAATTCTAGCTTTGGATTTCTTTGCCTCTTAAAATTTGGTTTTCATGACTTGAATTTTTATTCTGGACAAAATTTGAAAATTTTTGCTTCAAGTTAAAACTTATCCTTGTACTAGTGTGTTAGAAGAATTTTTGGATTTTTGCCGACACATCGAAAAAATCCTGACTTCTATCCCAATGCTTTCCAGCCAGTTTCACATTATGTCGGAAGTATTTTGAGTTCCCATCCCACGGTTGCAGATAGGTTCGAGTTTCAGAGCTGATACGATTGAAAAAATTCTACATTTGAAGACAACAGTTCTTCGGCGGGTCATTTCACCATATTCTGGGTGACAGTTGCTAATAGATCTTCCTTTCATCACCAAAGTGTCAGCTCGGCTTAGGATTTCATTGTCGATCAGATATCTATTTGCGAGTCTGCCAACAAGATTTTGGTCAAGTGTTCTTGGTAAAATTCTCCGACACTGCCAGTATTCGTTTCATTTTCTTTCCAACAAAAGTGGAAAATTTTATAGCTTATATCCTACCCTTCGTTGCCGCAACGTCAGATGAGCCATGGCAATGCTTTTTGCGGCTGGGATTTTACGAAGAAAGCTGACAGTTGTGGCTAGGTCTTTGGTTTTGAGACGACACTACTGGAAGGTGCTCAGTTTTTCCTTACCGATGTAGTGGTGCCGATGAGTGTTGAACTTTGGCACCAAACGAAGTTTTTCTCCCATGTGTTTTAAATGCCCCAACAACTACATTAAATGTTGTGTTTTTTTTTGTTTTTCTATATATAGCCTTGGGGGGTTTTGTTATGGGTGTTATAGTTTGTTAAGGTTTGTTAAGGACAACCCATTTTGAGCGTGCCTTACGGAAATTTGCCACTTGGATTCTATGCAGCAGTTGAGCCAGGCATTTCACCAACCTTCGAGCTGCCTTTTTCCATGTAGGCTTCATTCCTTGTTGTGATTTCAGTTTTGCTAAAACAGAGTGTGGGGATTTACAATTTACAGGGTTTGGTATTTAGCATTTTGGGATCTCTTCGTGTATGAATTTAGGTTTTCTATCCCTACCATGGTTAAAGTATTTCTCTCAGCCTCATTAGATCTTGGTTTTCTTTGAATTAAGATGACCCATGCCCCATTCTTTCTTTTGACCTAGTTTTCCACCAGCCATGGTTGGTCACCTGCTCAAATCCATTTTTTTTCCTTTACCGCTCTGGCCCCGACCATGGATAGATCAGACCACTGATGTGTTGAGGATAAGACTAGGGAAGATTGAGTTTTTCATCGGCTTTTCCTCTCCTAGTTCATAGTCATTTACATTGATAGGGGGATTACCAAGCTTAGAAGTTCACCGTTGGCTTTTGGTTTCCAACCTATGGTTTTCATCAAGAAGCATTTTTTCCCTTTGTGATCGTTGCCATTATTTTGGAACTTTTGAAGTCGACGTATATGGTTGGAGTTATCACTCTCCCCCTTGACTGGGTTTTCTCGCAGTTAATAAGGTTAATGAAGGTTCATAAGGTTAATGAAGGTTAATAAGGTTTTCTGTGTTTATGTTTTTGTCACAGCCACATCCCCCACAAAGTACCATTCCAAAGCAAGGAAACAAGAAAGCCAAGGCTGCTGAGGAGGATTCAAATTTGGAAGTCATTCCTAGGATTGAGATAGTTAATGAGGATACCAAGGCTATCACTGGAGCCGAACCAAAATTCAAATGGGGACAAATATACCCCATGATCAAGGATCAGAAGGTCCCTGATGCAGGATTGGAATATATCCCCCTATATGAAAGCATCTTAAGGCCTGGGATCACAAAGATATCCACATGGCCCAAACTGTTTCCCTGTGCCGAGGTGATTGGATGGATTTTACCTAAAGCAAATGTAAATGATATGATCATATACAACACCAAAGGAAAGGGTTTTTCCTCTTCCACTCCTACTTACATATCCAAAGCATGCAATCTACCATTTCCGGAAATCAACATGACATAGGACTAGATTAATAGTCAGAGTTTAGACTATATTGAATGCACAAAGTTGATGATGATAGCAAAAAATCCATTTCGACAGAGAGCCTCTGCGGAATATGAAATTGCCATCTTCTGGACTCCTCACATATTTGTAGCACTGATTCTCAATAGAATATTTGACAGGGCCAATGGAAAGTTCTATAAGATAGGTTGGATCCCACTAATGTATGATGTGATTATGCACGACACTATTTTCAATTAGGCAGACATTATTGCCAACATCTTGTCTTCTTGCAGAAGTGATGCACTGAGAGGACTACTCGAGATAAAATCTGAAGTTTACATGGGATCATACCTAATTGATTGCATCTTGTGCTATTACCCATTCCCGAAATTGAGATGCAGTTGGAATAATTCTAGGACCCCCATTTACACAACAGATCAAATCTTATGGTCCCATAAGTATCATAGTTCCTATAAACTTATCTGTGAGGAACTTTTGATGCCAATATACTAGTTGATATTTCTTGAAGAATGTAAGTGTATGTCTAGGGGAGAACTTGAGGTGATAAGTGAACATGGAGACTATTTCTTCTCTGAATAAGGAACCTATCTGAGGATGTATGGGGGGACTAGAGCCCCATCACTACTTCCTAAGTATGCCACGGATTACATCGTGCATAAGGAAGCTGTAAGACAGTTGTTTTTGAATGGATTCGAGAATTTTCTATTTGACATGAAGAAAGCAGTCTAGCCACCCATGCCTTTCTATGTCAGTAGCTACACATTTTCAAAAGTCAAAAGTGCACCGAATTTTGTGAAGGACCTAGAATATTTTCACTTCAGTGAGAAATTTTTTCATATGAATGATTCCCGAGGAAATGTAGTTGCACACTATGCACTAGTGAAGGAAAAATTTGAATACTCTGACTACTCAGATAGGGATGAAGAAATTTTCAAGAATGCATGTAATATGACTACTTTAAATAAGTGGTTCAGACAAAAGACTATAACAACAGGGGGCAAAGGAAATAGCAGTAGCACTACCGAGTAGTAGAAACTAAAAGAAGAAGCTTCCAGGAAGAAGGAAGAAGAAGCCCAAAGATTGGTGGAGGAAGCAAATAAATTAGTAGCTGAGGAAGCCCAAAGAAAAAGAGAAGAGGAAGAAGACCGTAAAAGAGAAGAAGAACAAAGGAAAAGTGAAGCAGAGAGGATGAAAAAAGAATCAGCTGACAAAGAAAGAGAGGTAGAGAATGCCATAGAAGAACTGAGGAGCAAGATAGATATAATCAGGAAAGGGATTCTTCCCAGGGAAATCCTGAATATCCTCCTTCTACCTCAGGAGACATAATAACATGAGGTTATCTCCCTTTTGTAGACTTAGGGCTAGTACCTTTCACCCCATCCAAGAAAAATGTGGTTGCATCACTGGATAAGGTTTTTTTCGACCCTAGAAGGAAATCCATTGTTCGAAGGGTCGAAAAGAAGTTAAAGGTAGGAACCCAACCTGAGGTGATTATAGTTACAAAAATACCAGTCATGAAAGGTATCGATGAACATCCACAACTAAAGGCCTCAATTGGTGTAGCAGCTGCTCAAGCAAATGCTTATAATGAGGATAAACTGAAAGAGGTTGTAGATCAATACAAGGAGAAGATGGTGAGAGTCAAGGATACTTTGATGAAAGAAAGGGGGGAAGGCCAAGAAATGAAGAGAAAACATGAGGCTACCCTTTCAGAGTTCGAGAGGCTACAAGAGGCTTACCAAGTATTAGAATCGGAAAAGGAGGGCTCGGTACTATCAAACACCATTATTGATGGAGAAAAGAAACACCTAGAGGGTAATATTTTAGGGCTAGAGGCACAAAGGGCTGCAGCTGATAAACAAGTTGAAGAGTAAAAGGCCCAAGTTACAAAGTTGGAGGAACAAAATAGTTCTTTGGAGATTCATCTTAAGACAATAAATGAGCGGCAAATTGATATCGCCCCTCCTCGAGAGCACCCCCTTCTAATTAGGAGGAAAATATATCAGATACAATTAAAGCTTGCAGATGAGGTTCACAGTATTAAACAGGAAGAAACCATATTGAAAGAGATGTCAGTGATATCAACCAATTTTAGGACGAGAACACTAGAGATTGCAGAGATTATTCAGGGGCAACTGACCTAGACAGAAAGTAATGTAGCATGGCCGACACATCTGCCACAGAAGACTCCTGAGAACCTGAATATCAAGTTCAAATGCATGTATTTCAACAGCAAGGTTGCTGCAATATTAACTGTCAGTATCAAAAAAATGTTGGAGAAATGTATGGATTTTTATAAGAGGGTGCCCACAACACAGAATAGATACCAACCCTCTGCGGAAAAATGAATCCAGGAGTTTCCTGAACATGAGGAATATTTGAAATACCTACAAGACAGGTTGCAAGAAGTTAAAGGAATTACTGAGAAAGAGGTAAAGAGTTTGGTTACACAAGCCGCGGTCAATAATTTCCTACTTGAAGATAATCTTAGGGTAATCCTCCCTAGAGCAAGAGAGACAAAGTCAGAGTTGGCCATACATGAAGTAATAGTCAGATTGTTAGAACCTATATACTTCAAGATCATTACTGCAGAAGTTGCTACGTGGAAGGATTTCATTGGAGGGTCAGTAGGGCCCTCCTAAGTTTTCTCTTGTGTGCATGTGGCACTTTTTGTGGATTGTCTCTTTTTATTTTTATTTTTTAGAGCAAGTCACTAGAATACAAAAATTTGTAATCAAAGAGTCAAGGAATCCTAAAATGCTGGGGTAACTCAAAAGTCACTTGTAAAATGTATAAATAGGGGTTCGAATAGAGATTAAGAGGACTTTTTCTAGCACATATGCTAAAGCTATTTGTATGAGAACTACTTCTTTTATGAATAAAGAGAACCAAATTTTGTTGGAGGAAGGATTGTGCGAGTTTTCAAATGGATTATGTGGATTGATGAATGCCGAACTACTTCTGTTTTAGCTTGCTACATAACTGAGATTGTTACAACCTGTTGAATTATTTATGTATTTTATGAATGATGTTAGTTTTTATGTTATAAATCTCGTGCAAATGAATGAGTAATGATTGTGTTAATAAAACATTGCTACCTTTGTTTATATTTTATTGCTGTAATTATGTTAGTAGAATGTGAACAGCTACCTGTAGGATTTTACTAGCCCTTTTATAGTACATTACTCAATTAATAAATCTTTACTCCCCTGGGGATAGGTTGGCGGGGGTATATTAGAATAGATTAGATGTTTCTTTTGCTTTCATAGAAGTGATTGTGAGGAAAGAGCGGTAAGAAGGGAGGTAAGAACCTACGCATCTCTAGTGAGGCTCTTACTCACTGGTCACTTGCATTTAGTTTAGGCACTTTCATTTCATCCCTAAATATAAAATTACATAAAAGGTGGACCATGTGGCAACCAGTAAAACAGACTTAAAACGTTCTTATAATTCTATGGTAGTCGGGCCACCAACTGGACGAATCCCCCATACCAAACAATAAATGATCTAATTGGGAACGGTTATTGGGGAGAATCCTTACTGTCGATACCTAGGAATTTTTTAAGCATCAATAGTTTTGGCGCTAGAAGGAGAGCTGCCAATGGATGGCTGGAAAAATAATTCCATTTACACAAAACTATTCCAATAGTGATAACTCTGAGACTAGTTTTCCTGAAGATTTCATTTCCTAAGAAAGAGTAGACCCTGAAGTACAAGTTGCGAAACACCTCTATCCTATTCCTTTTGAAGTATTTATCCACTTAAGGAGACATACAAGGTCTTATGTAAATAATCTTGGAGGATTACAGACAATCCATTAATTACGAACAAGGTGGGATTCAAGAAGAATACCTACTTACACTGAAGATTCAATCTTGGTGGGAAATTTGGAAGAGTTGGTAAACTTATCTATACAAGATATTGTTCAATCGCTTGATTAGTTGGGGACGGATTCCCTTGTTTTTCAGTCTCCACCACTGATTTCTCATATAATCATGGCTGGAAATGTACCCCTAAATGCTAATCAACCTGTAAATCCTAATCCACCACCGGCTTGGAGAGCCAGAACACCACTCAACCTAGCTTCCCCTTTACATGCTTTGCCTTAGAATGTTGAAAAGGCACTACCCAAATTCGACCTCGGAAAGGGCATTTCTGTGGATGACCACCTGCAAATTTTTTATTTGGCTTTAGAGATTTTATCCGTGGAGCATGAATATGTGGTATGCAGAATTTTTCCACATACCTTTGAAGCTAAGGCCTCTGCTTAGTATTTTGGTTTACACGCAAATTCGATAGTAGACTGGAATACTTTTGTAAGGGTGTTTAAAGGCAAGTTTGGTAGTCAATGAACAATTCCCACCCTCATGAAAGAATTGTTAGCTCTAAGGATGGGCAAGAAAGAAAAGGTGTAGGATTTTAATAAGAGGTTTCCTTCCCATTTTAATAATTTCAGTGCTAAAATACAACCTGCTGAAGAAACTTTAATAGAATACTACACTTCAGTACTTTGCCCCAGCATAGCAATGCTTGTTAAGAGGTCAGTAAATCCTTCTTTGTTAGAAACTTATGAAGAAGAAAATAAATTAGAGTTTGAATTTAAAGAATAAACAAACACTCCGCAGAACCGAAGATAAAGACTTTCAATGGTTAAAAACCTTTGTTGTTAACAAGACCTAAGGAAGAACATTCGACTGAATTGGAAAACGTGGTTACAATGGTACAAAAGTTATCAAACAAGATTGTCAATCTTTAAAAGGATAAAGAAGCCAGTTCATCCAAAAAATAGTTCAAACCTTATTTCAAGAAAAGAGAGGAAGGTGGAACATCCCAACCACCTGTGTATAGTTCTTTTGTTTTAAATTTTAATGAGGTAGGAATGGATCATTTCTGCACTTTTAATCAAGAACCTCACTCTGAATTTTTTTTCCCACAATGGATTAAATAAATGATTTTAGTTATGAATCAAATATTAGATGCTCAAATAATAGAGCCTGAGGTGGAAGAAGAAAAGACAAACGAACCAGAAGAATCGCATGAAATAATGACAGTCTTATGGGATTGTGCACCTACACTTGGGTTGGATGAAGAGGAACATGCAGAAGAATTTCAAATTTCAGTGGTTAATGTCACAACCATAAGCAAAGGACCAATAATGGATGAAATCCTATTACTGCCTAAGATTAGGAAGATACAAGAAAGTATGAAGAAGAATAGCAGTAATACCCAAACACCACCCAAGTCTGATCTGGTCATCACAAAATATAAAGTTACAATAGTTAGTAAGCCTGTGAAGGTTTTGGAGAGTAAGACAAAAACCAATAAGAAGGGTCCAACAAAATACGATATGGGATATGACATAATAGAAGACATCAAGAAAACAAAAGCAAATATTTCTTTATTTCAAATGTGTAACTTACCTTAGCAAAGAGAGAAGCTCCTGGAAGTTTTTGATCCACAACCCAGTAGACCCTAGGATGACATTCAATCAGATAAAGAAATAAATAAATCTAGCATTAGAGGGAAGTCCAAATCTCAAACTCTACCATTTTTACTATCTTTTAAGACTTTTAACCATAATGTGGATAACTTTTTGGTACATTCTGGAGCTTCCTCTAATGTCATGCCTCTTTCAGTTTGTAGAAAGATAAATGGTCAACCTACACCTTCTTCATGTAATATCATTTATTTGGATAGATCAGCAGTCAAGGTAGTAGGAGAAATGAAGAATGTGCTGATTCCATTATCTACAGATGAAACGGTCTATCAGTTTATAGACATCACGGTGGTAGATATACCAAAGGTATATAGTTTTATTTTGAGCAAGGAATGGTCTGAAAAACTCAATGGGTACTTTGCAACTGATTGGTCACACTTGTGGCTTCCCTATAAGAGCAGTCAGAATCAGATCAAGGTGATGAGGGAACCACACATGAAGCACAATGTGACTCAATTGGAAGAAAAAAATGAACCTATAAATTTCTCACATTCAGTTTTTGGAAATTACTTTATAGAGCTTGAACCTAGAAATAATCAAGCGGAAGAAGTGAGTAATGAGTCAGACACATAGTTTGAACTCCTTCAGTTTTCACGGACTGATAATATTGATTGTAATATAGTTAATTTAGTTTCTAACTTATAAAGTAACACTAATCCTATAAATTTAGAAGACATATTTTGGTTTTTGTTTTTTGATGGTTCCAAAACTCAAGAGGTATTAGGATCAGGGTGTGTCCTGATTGATTCCAAAAAGAAGAAACATATTCTCTCTTGTCTAATAGAGTTTGAATGCACGAATAACACTGTTGAATATGAAGCTCTAGTCCAGGGTTTGAAAAAGGCCATTGATATTAAAGTTAAAAATGTAAAATTATTTGGTGATTTTGAGATAATTGTTAGACAAGTTTGAAACACGATTCATTTTCTGTCACCACACTTAAAGGGTTACTAAACCGAATTCTGGGATCTTATATCAAATTTAGATGCTTTCAATATCAATTCAATTCCTAGATTGTAGAATGCAACAGCTGATTTGTTAGCCACTTTTGCTGCAAGATTAGTGCCCACTAATAACAAATGCTCAATTGAATTGATATTCAAGCCATCTATACCAGAAAATGTTACAATTATGAGGGTATTCGATGATGATCGAAAAATCATAGAGTTTTTAACAAGTGATGAGACCTTCAAGGACTCAATGATTGATGATGAAGAACATGAAGCTTATCTACAAAGTTGAAACTTCATGCCTAAATGGGTAACAAAATTGGAAGGGATGTTTTATTTGAATAGCAAGTTCAGAAATCCCGCCAGTGTCAAAACAAATAGTTCATCTATGCAGTATGAGCTGATTAATCTTGGAACAGAGGTTGAACCCAAGTATGTGAAATTGGGAACATGTTGTTCAGCAGGAGAAACAAGCAAATTTATCGGTCTATTTCGAAAATATAAGGATGTTTTTGCTTGGACATATGAATATTTGAAAACCTATGATATCCATATCATCCAATATGTCATTCCTATTAAAATAGGTGTGAAACCGTTCCAGCAACCACTGAGGAAAATGCATCCCAAGCTGGAACCTCTGATCCAAAATGAGGTGAAAAAGTTACTTGATGCAAAGATCATTTTTAGAGTCAGAATTTCAAAGTGGGTGGAAAATCTAGTGAAATCAGATTATGTGTAGATTTCAGAAACCTGAATAGAGCTTCAAATAAAGATAATTATCCAGTTCCACCGATGGAGAAAATCCTACAAATGGTCTCAGGTTCTAAATTGTTCTTCCTATTGGATGGGTTTTCAGGCTACAACCAAGTGTTGGTAGCATAGCAAGACATTCTGAAAACCACATTTCGAACAAAGCGGGGGACTTTTGCTTACAGAAGAATGCCCTTTGGTCTCATCAATGTTGGAGCTACTTTCCAAAGGGCAATGGGTATAGCTTTCCGAGGTTTAATTGGCCACAGTGTGGTAGTTTATTTGGATGATGTAACATTTCTCTCTAAGAAGAGAGAAGATCACGCGTTTCATTTAAAACAAATTTTGGACTGCTGTAGAAAATACGACATATCTTTAAATCCTAAGAAATGCATCTTCGCAGTATTGGAGGGAAAAAATTTAGGCCACATTATTTCTAATAAGGGAATCTCCATAGACTCGGAGAGAATAGATGCCATATCTCATATTCCCTTAGCCCACAATAAAAAGGGTATGCAAATCATTCATGGGTACTATAAATATTGTTTGAAGGTTTGTTCCTGACTTTGCACAGATAGTAAAACCTTTGCAACAAATGATAAAGTAGATTGTACAATTTAAATGGACCGATACAGAGAAAGGTGCTTTTAACAACATTAAAGAAGAAATATCGCACACACCTTCTCTCAAAATTCTTGATTTTAAAAAATATTTTATCGTGTACACTTTTTCCTCTGATAACTCACTTGTAGCAGTGCTCACACAGAAAGAAGAAAGGGGAAATGAGTACCCCATATAATTTATGAGCACTGGTTTGCAAGGTGTTGAATTGAACTAACCTTCCATTTAAAAACATCCATATGCAGTATTTAAAGCAGTGAAACAATTCAGGCCTTAGATTATCAAAAATAGAACTAGAGTAATTATCCCTTACTCGGCTGTTCGAACCCTTTTTGTACAAAATGAATTGGGTGAACAAAGGGGGGATTGGGTGACAACCTTACAGGAATATGACTTGGAATTTAAATTGGCTTCCATTATCAAAGGACAAGGGCTTTGCAAGTTAATGGCTGAAAGTCAAAACAATGGGGATGATGATTGGGAAAATGAAGCCGAGTGGCATATGATTGATATGTATTCCATATTTACAGCTCCCGAGTCTTGGTACAGAGATATGATACATTACCTCCAACAAGGATATTTACCAGAACATTGGAATTCTAAACAAAGAAGAGCACTTCATTTAAATTCAGCCTCTTGCCGAATAATCGATGGAGTTCTTTTTAGGAAAAACTATGATGGGGTTTTTTTGAGATGCCTAGAATAAGAGGATGCCTCTAAAGTGGTTAAAGAATTACATGATGGTCCTGCTAGAGGACATTTTTTAGGAGACACTACTGCACACAATATTCTAAGAGCAGGATATTACTGTCCCATATTATTTAAATATGCTCACGCAAGAAAATGTGACACATGCCAAAGAAGAGGTGGAAGACTAGCAAAAGCAACTAGACCTTTGCTGTCAGTTATCATTTTAGAACCATTCAAACAATGGGGTATTGACATCATTGGAGAAATTAATCCAAATTCCTGATTACAACAAAAGTACATCCTCCTAGCCACAGATTACTTCATGAGATGGGTAGAAGCAATCCCTTTACGCAAAGTGAACGAGGATGCAGTCATTGACTTCCTGCAGGAAAATATCATGACTAGGTTTGGGGTTCCAATTCACTAGTTTTTAATAATGCATCTTATTTTTCATCATTTAATCTTATTAATTTTTCTATTGAAAAAAGAATCAAGTTACACTATTATGCTAATTATTATCCACAAGGCAATGGGTTAACTAAATCAACTAATAAAAACTTTATCAGAATCTTAAAGAAGACTGTTATCGAAAATCAGAGAAGATGGCATATAGCTCTTCCTAATGCTTTATGGGAAGATAGGGTCACCCCCAAGAATTCCTTAGGCATGTCCCCATACACTCTAGTTTATGGGAAAGAAGCCATCCCGCCCCCAAACATTTTACTCCCATCCTCTTAGTTAGCCCAAGTTTCACGAGGATCTAGTAGTGAGATTTTGCAAGCTTGAATTAATACGTTATTGAAACTTGAAAAGTCTAGGCTCAAGTCCAAGGAAAGATTTGAACACCACTAGAATATTGTCAAAAGATGGCTTGATAAAAATAAGTCCAAGAAGGGAGTTTTGAAGTTGGATATTTGGTTCTTAAGTGGGATCACCCACATGATGAAAAGGGAAAGCATACAAAGTTTCAAAACCTATGGGTTGGACCCTCGATGTATAAGTTACAGGATTTGCAAGTGGGAAGAGATTCTGCTTGTTAATGGTCTAGTTCTCAAACCTTATTTCACCTAGTACATTCTAGGTCCTTTGTACATAAATAAACCTTTTTCTTTTCAATTTCAGTTTTTCTTTTAGTAGTGTTTACTTTCTTTCTGCATATTTACTTTTTCTCAGCATTTGCTTTATTTCAATAAGTTTTTCCATTTTATTTGTTATTTCAGAATAAGCCAGCTCAATCTTTGGTGCTTGGGGACATTGGAATCTGAACAAACTGCTAATGTTTTAATCCAAGAACTGTTCATTGAAATTTATCCATGTAAAATTTTAATCAAAACAAGATTCTTTAATCGAATAGACTACTGAAAGGAACTTATTTCAAGAACACATTGAAGTCCCATTTAAACCCTATAAAATAACTTAGGTAGATTAAGTATAGAATACTATTTTGGGGCTCCATATGCTTTCACATTAATATATGTCCTAGGAAGCTCGACACAAAAGATACACAGAAAGGAAGCAGAATGGACAAGTGTATGGCATTCAAAGTAATCCCATGCCACATAATGAAAGCCAAAATCTTATTATAAGAGAATCAAAATTCCAGAACAGAAAATATATATCAAAAGGATATACTGAGGACATAAATAAGTAAAATGATTGGATTTCTCAAAAGGTTCTTCTCCATCCATGAGCTTAAAAAAATTATCACTCACACAAAAGCACACTATGGATGGAAGAACCTAAATCAAATCTCAAATATGAAAGGAGCAATCAAGGAAGAGTCAAAAGAAAAAAGTCTTAAGCATCAAAGAAAGCGAAAGACATGGGAATGAGGAACAAATGAATGCACTTGTCTAACTCTGCCACGATCCTATGGTTTCATATACCGTAGTAACCAAATACAGAGGAAAAATGAACTTCATACTCTGGCCCCAAAAGAGTTATTGGGACTTTTGCACCTAGTTACCATACCCTAAGGGACTAAAATCAATGAGATGTTCTAGATCTTACATTCTTGGAAAAGTCTAGACTCTTAAATAATATTGGAAAAGTTTGAGATAAGATACTCTTATGAAATTCCATGAAATAGTTTGTGTTTTGAAAGATAGTTTTCTCAGAGATTTGTGTTCACCAGCCAGTCGCCAATTGTTGCTGCTGCAACCACTCCCCAAAATTTTGATGATTTTAGGGTCCCTCATTAGAATTCTAGCTTTGGATTTCTTTGCCCCTTAAAATTTGGTTTTCATGACTTGAATTTTTATTCTGGAAGAAGTTTGAAATTTTTTTCTTCAAGTTAAAACTTATTCTTTTCTTGGTGTGTCGAAAGAATATTTATATTTTTGCTAACACAAAGGAAAAATCCTGACCTCTAGCTCGACGCTTTCCAACCGATTTCACATTTTGTCGGAAAAATTTTGAGTTCCCAGCCAATGGTTGTGGATAGGTTCAAGTTTTGGAGCCGATACGGTCGATGAAATTATGCATTTGAAGCCGACAGTTCTTCGGCGGGCCAGTTCACCATAGTCTGGTCAGCTGTTGCGGCTAGATCTTCCTTTCATAGCCGAAGTGTCAGCTCGACTTAGGATTTCATTGCCGATCAGATATCTATTTATGAGTCTGTCGACAAGATTTTGGTTGGGAGTTCCTGGTAAACTTCTTCTATAGTGTTGGTATCTGTTTGATTTTCTTTTCGACAAAGGTGAGAAAGGTTATGGCTTGTAGCCGACCCTTCACTTCCGCAACATTGGATGAGCCATGCCAATGAATTTTGCGGTTGGATTTTTACAAAGCAAGCTGAGAGTTGCGGCTAAGTATTTTCTTTTGAGCCAACACTACCAAAAGGTGCTCGGTTTTTCCTCGCCAATGTAGTGTTGTCAATTAGTGTCAAACTTGGGAGCCAAACAATCTTTTTCACTCATGTGTTTTAAATGCCCCAATGACCGCATTAAATGAGTGTTTTTTTTTGTTTTTCTATATATAGCCTTGGGGGGTTTTGTTACAGGTGTTACGGTTTGTTAAGGTTTTTTAAGAACAACCCGTTTTGAGCGCGCTTCATGGAAATATGATACTTGGAGTCTACACAACATTTGAGACAAGCATTTCACCAACCTTTGAGCCACCTTTTACCAGGTAGGCTTCATTCCTTGTTGTGAATTCAGTTTTGGTAAAACAAAGTGTGGAGATTTACCATTTATGGGGTTTGGTATTTAGCGTTTTGGGATCTCTTCGTGTATGGGTTTAGGTTTTCTATCCCCATCATGGTTAAAGTATGTGTCTCATCTCATTAGGTCTTGGTTTGGTTTAACTTAAGGTGACCCATGCCCCATTTTTCGTTTGACCTAGTTTTCCACCAGTCGTGGTTGTTCGCCTACTCCAAGCCGTTTTTTTTCCTTGACCGCTCTGGCCCCGACCATGTATAACTTAAACCCCTGGTGTGTTGAGAATAAGACTAGGGTGGATCGAGCTTTTCACTTGCTTTTCCTCACCTGGTTCATAGTCATTTACAACGATAGGGGCATTAGCGAGCTCATAAGGTCATCGTTGTATTTTGGTTTCCACCCCAGGGTTTTCGTCAAGAAGCATTTTTTCCCTTTGTGGCCATCGCTATTGTTTTGGAATTTTTGAAGTTGAAATACATGGTTGTAGTTATCACTATCCCTCTAGACTAGTTTTTCTCACGGTTAATAAGGTTAATGAAGGGAGATTTTGCGTTGGGTTTGAAGCTATTTTTTGGTGATTCTTATAACACCAGATGACTTAGGGTTGGAACTCCCAAATACGTAGTTAGAACACACACTTGAACTTATCGTTTCTTTTTGTTTTGACCTTGCCTCAAAGTTTTTATGATGGATGACTCGGTAAAAATGATATTAGTTACTTCACCATGAATGCAGGGAAAATATGATTTGTTAAATATTTCTTGTATATCTTACGATTTTACATTAGTTTTTAATTTTCATGAATGCATGGGTTTAACCGTCGGGCCACTAAGCTATGTGTTGATGTTTTTGTCACAGCCACAATGCCCACAAAGTACCATGCCAAAGAAAGGAAAGAATAAATCCAAGGTTGCTGAGGAAGATTCAGATTTGGAAGTCATGCTTAGGATTGAGAGGGTTTATGAGGATACCAAGGCTATCACTGGAGCCGAACCAGAGTTCAAATGGGGACAAATATACCCCATGATCAAGGATCAGAATTTCCTTGATGCAGGATTGGAAGATATTCCCCTATATGAAAACATCTTAAGGTCTGGTATCACAAAGGTATCCAGACAACCTGAATTGTTTCCCTATGCCGAGGTGATTAGCCATATTTTACCTAAAGTAGAGGTAAATGATATGATCATATACAATGTCGCAGGAAAGGATTTTGCCTCTTTCACTCCTGCTTACATTCCAAAGCATGCATTCTACCAGTTCCAGAAATTAGCATGACAGAGGACTAGATAAATAGTATGAGTTTAGACTATATTGAATGTGCAAAGCTGATGATGATAGCAGGCAATCCATTTTGATAGAGAGCCTATGGCAAATATGAAACTACCAGCTTGCACACTCCTCACAGACTTGTAGCATTGATGCTCGATAGAATCTTCTATGGGACCAATGGAAAGTTCTATAAGATAGGTTGGATCCCACTAATGTATCATGTGATTATGCACGACACTATTTTCAATTGGGAGGACATTATTTCCAACATCTTGTCTTCTTGCATAAGTGCTGCACTTAGAGGACTACTCGATAGAAAATATGAATTTTACATGGGATCATACCTAATTGTTTGCATCTTGTGTCATTACCCATTTCATAAACTGAGCTATACTTTGAATAATTCTAGGACCCCCATTTACATAACATATCAGATCTTATGGGCCCATAAGTATCACAGTTCCTATAAGCTTATCTATGAGGAAATTTTGATGCCAATTTACCAGTTGATATTTCTTGAAGAATGCAAGTGTATGTCTGAGGGAGCACTTGAGGTGATAAGTGAAGATGGAAACTATTTATTCTCTGAAGAAGGAACCTATATAAGGATGTATGGGGGGATTAGAGCCCCTTCAGTGCTTCCTAAGTATGCCATTGATTACATCATGCATAAGGAAGCGGTAAGACGGTTGTTTTTGGATGGATTCGGGAATTTTCTGTTTGACATGAAGAAAGCAGTTTACCCACCTATGCCTTTCTATGTCGGCAGCTATAGGTTTTCAAAATTCAAAAGCACACCGGATTTTTTGAAGGACCTAGAAGACTTCACTTCGGTGAGAACGAATTTCATAGGAACGATTCTCGGGGCAACATTGTCGCACACTGTGCACTAGTGAAGGAAAATTTTGAATACTCTGACTACTTGGATAAGGATGAAGAATTTTTCAAGAATGCATGTAATATGACTGCTTTAAATAAGAGGTTAAGACAAAAGAGTATAATAGCAAGGGGAAAAGGAAATAGCAGTAGCACTACCAAGCAACAAAAACTAAAAGAAGAAGTTGCCAGGAAGAAGGAAGAAGAAGCTCGAAGATTGGTGGAGGAAGTAGAGAAATTAGTAGCTGATAAAGCCCAAACAAAAAGAGAAGAGGAAAAAAAAATTCAAATAGAAGAAGAACAAAGGAAAAGTGAAGCAAAGGAGAGGATGAAAAAATAATCAGCTGACAAAGAAAGAGAGGCAGAGAATGCCGCAGAAGAACCGAGGAGAAAAGAGCAAGAGGAGCAAGATAGATATAATCAAGAAAGGGATGTTTCCCAGGACAATCCTGAAGATCCTCCTTCTATCTTAGGAGACATAATAATAGGAGTTTATATCCCTTTTGTAGACTTAGCGATAGTACCTTTCACCCCGTCCAAGCAAAATGTGGTTTCATCCCTGGATAAGGTTGTTTTCAAACCTAAAAGGAAAGCCATTGTGCGGAGGGTCGAAAAGATGTTAAAGGTAGGAACCCATCCTGAGGTGACTATAGTTACAAAAATACAAGTCATGAAAAGTATCGATGAAGATCCACAACTGATGTCCTCATTTGGTGCAGAAACTACTCAAGCAAATGATTATAATGTGGATAAATTCAAAGAAATTGTAGATCAGTACAAGGAGAATATGATGAGAGTCAAGGATACTTTGATGAAAGAAAGGGGGAAAGGCCGAGAAATGAAGAAAAAAAATGAGGATATCCTTTCAAAGTTTGAGAGGATCCAAGAGGCTTACCAGGTCTTAGAATTGGAAAAGGAGGCCTTGGTACTATCAAACACCATTATTTGTGGAGAAAAGAAAGACCTAGAGGGTAATATTTCAGGGTTAGAGGCACAAAGGGTCGCAGTTGATAAACAAGCAGAGGAGTTAAAGGCCCGAGTTGCAGAGTTCGAGGCACAAAATAGTTCTTTGGAGATTCAGCTTAAGACAACAAATGAGCGAAAAATTGATATCACCCCTCTCCGAGAGCATGCC
This sequence comes from Pseudotsuga menziesii, assembly GCA_001517045.1. Classification (NCBI taxonomy): domain Eukaryota; kingdom Viridiplantae; phylum Streptophyta; class Pinopsida; order Pinales; family Pinaceae; genus Pseudotsuga; species Pseudotsuga menziesii. The sequence continues at coordinate 336,071 of LPNX010512830.1, read as the reverse complement.
CTCCTAATTAGGAGGAAAATGTATCAGGTACAATTAAAGCTTGCAGATGAGGTTCATGGGATTAAACATGCAGAAACTAGACTGCAAGAGATGTCAATGATATATATCAACCAATTTTAGGATGAGAACACTAGATATTATAGATATTATTCAGGGGAAACTGACCTAGACAGAAACTACTGTAGTATGGCTGGCACATCTGCCACATAAGACTCCTGAGAACCTCAAGATCAAGTTTGAACTTATGTATTTCAGGAGCAAGGATGCTGCAATATTAACTACCGGTGTCGAAAAAATGTTGGAGAAATGTGGATTTTTATAAGAGGGTGCTCACAACACACAATAGATGCCAACCCTCTGCACCAAAAGGAATCCAGGAGTTTCCTGAACATGAGGAACATTTAAAATACCTATAGGAAAGGTTGCAGGAGGATGATCTTAGGATACAACAAGTTAAAGGATTACTGAGAAAGCGGTAAAGAGTTTGGTTGCACAAGCCACGGTCAATAATTTCCTACTTAAGGATCAGCTCAAGGTAATTCCCCCAGAGCAGCAGAGATAAAGTCACAGTTGGCAATACATGAAGTAACAGTCAGATTGTTAGAGCCTATAGACTTCAATATCATTGTTGCAGAAGCTGCTGCATGGAAGGATTTCATTGGAGGGTCAGCAGGGCCCTCCTAAGTTTTGTCTTGTGTGCATGTGGCACTGTTTGTGGATTATCTCTTTTATTTTTATTTTTTAGAACAAGTCACTAAAAGAAAAAAATTCGTAATCAAAGATCTAATAGGGGGTCGAATAGAGATTAAGAGAACTTTTTCTAGCACACATATGCTGAAGCTCTTTGTATGAGAATACTTCTTTTATGAATAAAGAGAACCAAGTTTTGTTGGAGGAAGGACTGTACGAGTTTTCAAATGGATTATGTGGATTGTTGAATGTCTCACTACTTCTATTTTAGCTTGTTACATAACTATGAGACCGTTCCAACCTATTGAATTATTTCTGCAGTTTATGAATGATGTTATTTTTTCTGTTAGAAATCTCGTGCAAATGAATGAGTAATGAATGTGTTATTAAAATAGAGCTACCTTTGTTTATCTTTTATTGTTGTAATTATGTTAGTATAATGTGAACCTCTACCTGCAGGATTCCACTGGCCCTTTTACAGTACATTAATCAATTAATAAATATTTTCTCCCCTGGGGATAGGTTAGCTAGAGTATATTAGAATAGATTAGATGTTTCTTTTTCTTTAGTAGAAATGATTGTGAGGCAAGAGCTGTAAGACGAGAGGTAATAACCTATGCATATCTAGTGAGTCTCTTACTCACTGGTCACTTGCATTTAGTTTAGGCTCTTTCATTTCATCCCTAAATATACAATTACATAAACGGTGGACCAGGCCGTAACCAGTAAAATAGACTTAAGACATTATTTTAATTCTAAGGTAGTTGGGCTGCTAACCAGACGAATTGCCCATACCAAACAGTAAATGATCTAATTGGGAATGGTTATTTGGGAGAATCCCTACTGTAGGTAGCTGGGATTTTTCCAGGCATCAACAGGACCAGCTAGAAGCCATTGGTGATATAGTAGAGGAAGCGGAAATTGTCTTGACCACCTTAAATGGTATTCCAAGAGATTGGGAATATTTTATCCGAGAAATATGTTCAAGAAGGAAACTAACTAAATTTAGGAAGCTATGGGAAGAATGTGTCCAAGAAGAAGAAATAATTTCAGCAAGATAAGTGAAGCTAAATGACAATGAAGATCAACCTTGACAACTCATGCCAAAGGCATGTACAAAAGGAAGAGTCATGATCATCCTTGTAAGACTCAAGGGTTCAAAAGGCCCAAGAAATACTTCTCAAATTATGATTGCTTGACTTGTCACAAGTTTGGAGACATTTCCATCAACTGTTCCATGAAAGAAGAAAGAGTTAAAAAGATGAAAATATTTCAACCTCATGCTGCTGAAGATAGTGATCAAGAAGTTGAAGAGGAAGCAAAGAAGGATGAAGAATCCAATGAAGAATATGTACTGATCTCTTCTCTAACAAGATCAGTCTCTCTAGGAAATGACACCTCGCTAATAGAAAATGGTGCATCCAAGCACCTAATAGGTGACAAGGACTCACTGTTATGCCTTGTACAAAAGGAATCGCCACATAAAGTAATGCTTGGAGATGATTCCCAATATCCCATCAAAGGAATGGGAGAAGCATCCTATAAGTTGGACTCTGGAATGTCCATGAAGGTGAAAGATGTCCTATATGGCCCTAGACTAAAGAAGAACCTCCTGTTTATTTCAGCTTTAGACAAAAGAGGATTCAGATTTGCCTTCATAGATGGAAAAGTCCTCATGTGGTCAAAAGGAAGGACCATAGATGATGAAGTAGAAATTGGAGTTGAATAATGAGGACTCTACAAACTGAAGGGGCATGCAGATTCAGCATTAGCAACCAGTACAATAAATCCATGTGAGCTTTGAAATAGAAGACTTGCTCATATTCATTACAAAGCTCTATGAATAGTAAGCAAGGTTGTGATTGGTCTATGAGAAATTCATATAGAACATGAAGGAGTATGCAAAGGATGTGCACAAGGAAAGAATACTAAGGATCCCTATCCAAAAAGTGACAACAAAGAAAAGGGATCTTAGATATTATCCATTTAGATATATGCGGGCCAATGCAAACAACTTCATTAAGTGGGTATGTTTACTATGCTTCTTTTATTGATGACTAATCCCGCAAGACTTAGATATATTTTTTGAAAAAGAAGGATGAGGTGTTTGAAAGGTTTAAAGAATTTAAGGCCCTAGTAGAAAATCTCTCTGAAAGGAAATAAATATTTTGAGCTGAGATAATGGAGGAGAGTTCAAATCAAATGAATTCAATGATTTCAGCAAGGAAGTTGGGATTAAGAGGGAGCTCACCATTCCCTGTAATCCTCAACAAAATGGTGTGGTGTAAAGAAAGAATAGATCTATCATGGAAGTGGTAGAAGATATGATCCATGATCAAGATCTTCCAATGTACCTGTGGGGAGAAGCATCCAAAACAATGGTGTATGCACATAATAGAATCTCCCATAGTGCTCTTGGGAACAAAACCTTAGAAGAAATTTTTTCCAGAGAAAATTCTGAGGTAAGTCACGTAAAGATATTTGGTTGTCCCGTGTACATTCATATTCCCAAGGAGAAAAGAACAAAGCAAGATCCTTCAGAAACAAAGGGATTGTTTGTAGGATATAGTGAACAATCAAAATCCTATTGAATCTATATCCCAAGATACTGTCATATTGAACTTAGCAAGGATGTAGCATTTGACAAAGATACAACTTTCAGAAAGTAGAAAAAACATAAGGAAGATGAAGAGGAATATGAAACTCCCAAAACTGCATAAATTCCTAAACTAGGTAGGAATGAAGAAGAAAGTCATATACCTGAGGATCATGATATGACCGAACCTTAGTTGCCAGAAGATTTACCTAGTGAAATGATTTCTCAAAAGACAAGATCTGCCTAGGCTCGTGATGTAATTGAAAAAGCAAAAAGGCTTGGTGCCTCAAAAGGAACCATTAGAGAAAGGGAGAAGCCAAAGTCGCATCCCAGTTATATGGATTTGATGAGTGATCTAATTGATAAAGAACCAACATGTTTTGAATAAGACACAAAGCATAAGGAATGGGTTGATGCAATGGTTGAGGAATACCAATCCATAATAAAGAATGATGTGTGGGAAATAGTAGCAAGACAAAAAGACAAGTCAATGGTATCCTCGAAGTGGATTTTCAAAACAAAGCATTTCACAAATGGAAGTATAGAAAAGTACAAGATAAGATTCGTAGCTAGAGGGTTCTCCCAAAAGGAAAGAATTGAATATGAAGAGACCTTTTCTCCAGTAGCTAGGTATACTTCAATTAGAACTGTCCTTTCCTTGGCATCCAAAAATAAGTGGAAGTTACATTAGATGGTGTAAAGACATCTTTTATGAATGGCTTGATAAAAGAAGAAGTTTATATCGAACAACCGCAAGGTTTCGAGACTAATGATCGGGAATCTAATGTATATAAACTTAAGAAAACATTGTATGGGCTGAAACAAGCACCCAGAGCATGGTATGGAAGAATCAATGGATTCCTGATGATTTTAGGATTTACCAATAGTAAGGAATATTCTAACCTCTACTATAAGGTTGAGGATGATGGGATTATGATACTATTATTATATGTGGATGACTTATTCTTGATAGGAGAGGATAATCCCATCAAGAAATGCACGAAGAAGTTTTCTATAGAATTTGAGATGAAAGACCTTGGAATGATGCACTACTTTATAGGTATTGAAGTTTGGAAATACCCAGGTGATATTTTCCTAAACCAAGGAAAATATACAATGGAAATTCTAAAGAGGTGTTACAGAGAGAAACTTCCTAGGGCTTGGGGTGTACCACAACAGAAAACTTTGACACTCAAAATCAATCTTTCCCAATATGAAAGAGAAACCAAACATCTAACACTAAGGGATATCAAATCGTACCTTGTTCCGGACGGTTGAAGTAGATCCCCGTTGAGCTTTCCAATTCACACTTGTACTAGCAATTTGCTCTCAACAACAACAAAAGAGACAAGCATGCTATATAATAGTGTGTTAGACCTACTCTAGAATATATATTCAATGATGCATAAATAATTAAACACATCCATGGATTCAACATTCATATTCAATTGCACATAATTCGACAGGAAAAGATATTTCTATTAATAAAATCAGAGATTAAAAATAGTGACAACCTCTGTCGGCACGTCTATGAACCAGAGAAACCGAGTCCTCCACTTGGGCCTCCACCACCTCAATCCTCCATCTCTTGATAGAAAGCTCACAAGCTAAGGAAAGCTTGGGAATAACACAAAGTGCTCCAAAGGGACAATGGGATGCAGACTCAAGTATATGAAAACTGTGGCAACAATGGAATATATTTTACTTGCTCTTGAATTCCTCCTTCTCAATGTATCCAAGGGGTTCCTTATATAGCTCTCCAAAAGGGTAATGGAGGGTTGAATTCAAGCGTTCTCAATGCATTTTGAAGGCCAAGACTGAATTTGTTTGGACTCCTATGATGAAAAATACAAAAATATTTGGACTTATGCACACATCTTGATGTACGCAGGTTTGAGGTAAAAAGTTGCGTGTACACGCGAGTATGGGATTAAAAGTCGTGTACATCAATAAACAATGATTTTTAAGGGATGAACTTGGAACATCAAAGGATAATATGATTCCATGGGGTCTAAAGAGTTTGCAGAGGGACAGGGAAGGCCATCAATATGTGATCATCTGTGTGTGGTAAAATCAGATATAACAAGAGTTTTGGAATGTTAAATTGCAAGGACATGAATACTTCGATGACAACAAACTTGAAGTTATTGAATGATGATACTTTGGAAAATGTAGATACCACCTTGTATAGATAGATTATTGGTTCATTGATGTACTTAACCAATACAAGACCAGATATATTTCCATACTAAAGATACAGATGATGGTGTTTCAGTATTCCCATACTGAAGATATAAATGATGATGTTTCAGTATTTACATACTGAAGATGCAAATGATGGTGATTCAGTATCTACATACTAAAGATGCAGATGATGGTGATTCAGTATATACATACTAAAGATGCAGATGATGATAGGTATGATGCAGATGAATATGGTTTTAGTATTCACATACTGGAGATGCAGATGATGATGTTTCAGTATTCACATACTAAAGATGTAGATGATGATGGTTCAAATGATGATGTTACAGATGATGGTTCAGTGTTTACACAATGATGTTGGCAAGTGGATGATTCAAAATATGTTCCAGTATTCACATATTGATACTATATAAGATGGCCCAGAAGATGAAGCAACAAATGATGATGATCCAGAAGATGATTCAACACTCATAGGTTGATGCTACAAAAGATGATCCAAAAGATGACAAGAATATGATTGAAGAAAGACGAGTGTAGAAGATGATCCAGCTGAGATCGATGATGAAGATGTATGATGATGTATCAAAAATTCCTATGGCATACATAGTCTAACCAATCAATTGTACAGTTGGAATAGTAGCAATTGCTACTACAATTGAATACCTTCCTAGTTAAGAGGGAGTGTTAAAATGATGTAACTTCGAAAGAAATTCTAGATGAATTGAATTCCTCCTACAGGAGATGAGTTTGGTCTTGTTAGAGTCATTAAAGGATGCAATGTAAGCCTCCAAATGTAAGTCAGGTCAATAGTACCCAAGTGTTAATATAATAAATACTATTTTGTGATGTCTACTTGGACAAGTTGGCCCAGTCAGTTAGTGAAGTCGGCCCCACCAAGGTAGAGGTCAAGTCAACAAAATAATATAAATAGGGAGGCGCTCTCCTTCATTTGTACTCACTCACTAAATATAATTTTCTAGAGAGAGAATAACTAGTGCGCCAGAAAGAAGTTAGAAGCAGTTGTCTAGGATTTACACTGCTCTGGTCGAGATCAATACTGAGGAACTTTTGCGGGGTTTTCTCCCTTGTGGTTTCCTCGAGGAAAATATTTGTGTTCTTGTGTTCTTATGTTTTCTGTGCTTGTTCTTTCAGTGATATTCTAGTGATAATTTGTTTTAAGATATCATCTAATCAAATTGATAAAAATTAACATGCTATAGTCAAAAAATTATTAAGAGACTAACAAACAACAGTATATTGATAAAGCCAAGGGATATGTCTCAGAGGCCATGTAGGGTAGATGGATGTAGCCTCCTTAAAATTGGATGCCTATAAGATAAACAGGTCGTGTGTAGTGGAAACACCTAGTAATGTGTGCAAAGTTTCCAACATGCCATACAGTTAAAAGCTATACCGAAATGAGATGTTTCCATGGGACCATGTTGTTAACCACATGGCATTACTAGGGGTTTTACATGAAAACAAACATTGGGAAAAATCCCAATCCCCAATAGAGAAAGAAGTGACATTTTTGGGTTAGCATGACTTGCTGATGTTTCTATATAATGTCTAACGATGAACACAAACCATCACCACCATTCATGGTCGTAGATGCATCATGCCCATTTATCCTAATAAACTATGGTTAATCAGAAAGCAGCAGGTATTATTTTTTCCCATAAAGACACTTTTATAATGAAATAGATGGGTTTTTTTTTGATAAATAATGTATTGGTGTTACTAGAATTTGTAATACAATGTTGGCTCTAGGAAATTGAGCTGAAATTGGCATAAAATGAGATGAACAATAAACAGAACACAGACGACAACCACTCTAGGACTGCACAATTGCAAAAGCGAGATGAACAATAAGATGAACAAACTATTTAAATAGCAATTCACAATGCATGAAAAAAATAGGATTATAATGTTAACCCATCATGAAAATTCAAAAGATGCTAAATTTATGTCCTTTCCACAAAAAACTGCAAATTTTACAAGGGGCTATTGAATAACACCGGTCGCATTCGCAAACCATGAAAGTTTTCTATATTTTGAATCATTGAAAAATTTAAACATCCCTTTGGAAAATCCCACATCAAAACACTAACTTTAAGTCTAAACAGTCTGGAGAAGGACAGGAAAGGCCATCAATATGTGATCAACCGTGTGTGGTAAAATCAGCTATAATAGATGCCCCCTAATGTGTGAGGTTAGAGGGGCAACATGATGGCCGAAATACATTATAAAATCCATCCTAGAAGTGGAGTAATGAAGACCCAGGTGGAAGAACCAGCCACTCATCAGTACAATACAATGATAAATCTCTGCATATGACTGCAAATACATAGAGTAGTCCCGGATACATAAGAGTACAATGGCCATGAATAGGCATGATATACAAAATGTGACATGTGTGGTCATCGCCACGTACAATATACAATAGATCAAAATATCCAAAGTGGATGAAGATGTATAATAGATAAAGATCTCCATAATGACTGAAGATACACAATGGATCAAGATCTCCATAATATCTTAAGATATATAGTATACACTGGAATCAAATCACAAGAGATGAAATATCATGAACACTAGCGCAATCAAGGAGGTAGCATATATGGAATGCCACCAAGCTGGAAGATCTTCTACATGAACCACTACAAGTACATGTCCTACTATGAGAATAGATGTGTCGAGGTAGAACATAGCAGTCCATCATCTGATTACTGGTCATTGATGTATACCATTAACAGACACGAGATCACCCACCGATAGTTAAAATGGGAATCAAGGTACATATTGCAATCTAACAAGTGTGAATAGATGTGTTGAGGTCGAACACTTGGAAGAATCCATCGATCAAGGCACATTGATGTATTTCCAAAAGTGTTGATGGCGAGAGAACCTACCACTGATGACTATAACTCTGAAGGCACTCAAATGACCCTAGAGTCCTATTCCAAAATATATGATCTGATGGTGATGGAATGGAATCCACTGGAAGGATGGCATTAAGGCATCCCCCATCAACCAACATGAGGTACTTAACAATGCTATATAATATGGAAGAACAAGATGTGCATGAACCAATAATAGTATCAAGATCGGCCGACATGCAAAGTCAAGATAATTGAGGAATGGCCGACTCAGGCTTCAACTTCCTTCGAACAAGAGCATAAAGGCGAATGGTGACTGAAGGTAGGCAACATGGACTTGATAGGAAAACTGGGACATATCTGTGACACAGGAGGCATCAATAGAGGCTCCATGGGGATTGGAAGCTTAACCAATCGGTGGAGATAAACTTAGAGTAACGATTACAACTCCTAAAGTCAAACTAATACCCAACCAACGGATGTGATATACAGTGCCTTATTTGAAGGCGACACGACTCAACTACTGCCAAAGATAACATCTTTTCCTATAAGGCTTTTTGGTTTTTTTTTATTTTTTGGACTTTTTCAGATATTTTGAAAAGATTGAAAAAGAATAAAAGTGCTTCATAGTACAAATCTGGGAGGAAACAAGTGTCATGGGGGAATCAAACTAGTTCCAAGCAGTGGAACATGCCTATGCTCAATGCAAGGATATATGTGCAGGATAATGACACTCGGGGGAAGGTCTCCTCCTGGTAAAAGGGATGATCAAGATGCAAAAGATAAGTAAAAAGGCTCTGCTTGGCTAGACATGAGACAAGCTCAGTCTATATGGAAAATAACTTAAAGTCAGGGAGCCAACATAAAGCTCAAGAAGGAAACCAAAACTCATCAAAATGCAATTACAACTTGATATGTACAAGGGATTCCGAAGGGAAATGGCCAGCATAAAGTTCAAGAGGAGTATGAAGCTCTTTCTCAAAGACATGGTGGGACTAAAAGGACTCACATACCCTAAAGGAGAAATGTTGGCATGGGCACCAAATGCAATATGGGATCTAACTAGGGTACCCATGTATGAGAAATCTCTACTATTCACATAACGCCACTTATAACAATACCGAGAAGTTTCTATGACATCATGGAATGGGTTCGTACCTAAGGTTAAGATGAAACGGTCATAAGGTCATGCAAAATGCAAGTGGATGTGAACCCTAACCTATATGCCAATTTAGACATGATACCTGTAATAGACATGAATGGGTTGAAGTCTCAGTCAAACGACACTCAAAATGGGCTCCTACATCATATTAGTCAAAACGGTCCAAAATGGTAAAAAACGGTCAAAAACTATAGGAAGTGGGTAAATATTTCAAAAAAATTTCTATAAAATATTGAAAAATTAAAAATCTTCATACCATTTTGAAAATTCACCCACCATAGTGCATTTGTATCCACAATTTCAAGAGCTGATTTCGGGAGCATCGTCTAATGAAATCACTCCATGTTTGGTGCAGGTAATTACCCAAGCCCTTCTCTTTCACTTTCATGCAAATTTTTTTAATTTTGGTTGTCAAATTTTTTGTTTAGGCCAACCCAAAATGTGTGTTTTGTCCCATGTGGATATCATGTATTTTTCCGCATATAGGGCTAGGTATATGTGAAAAAGACCACGATACCCACGTACATGTGTGATTGTTCTAAAAACAATCGCTTACAGGGCCACAAATGTGATTTTCAAAGTGAAATACTGATGAAAATCAATAACATTTGTGCAGGATGGTGCTAGAATGGAGAGAGAGGGGACATGGTGAAGTTAAGGAGGCAGTACAAGGAGATCTAATGGCTCAACAAGCACTGAGGGATTGTAGGTTGTATATGTTTTGGTGCCTTGGCAGCTTAAGAGCCAAGCCAAGGCTACTCTAGCTGCTCATAGACTACTGGGATATAGATTATGAGACCTTTCAGATAGATGGGATGTCACTTAGCATTGAGGTTGAGGACATATATTTTTTTACAGGTTTGTCCTAACGAGGGGAGACAGTGAACCTCCAACCCCATGGGCCAGCAAGCATGCTGACTATAGAGGAATACTTAATTGTGTATTTCCTTCCTGATATAGAGAAGGATGGGAGTAAAATCTCGACAAATGTAGTTCAGAACCTAGGGCTGAAAGCCATACTATTGGCACTAGGCAGGATCGCAGGTTTAGCGTCACTGCACTAGGACTCAAGGCCAATGATGTTCTATGCATTAGAGTGCATGTGACCCATGATATATGACTGGAGTACCTTGCTGCTAAGCAACATGAAGCAGCATTTCAGTGACTGCAATATGGGTAGGATATAGAACTTTGGGTTCGGAAATATACTGAGTGCATTCTTTTTTGAGAGGGTTTTGGGGCGAAGCCCTAGAGTTGACATTGCTCCACATGGAGTCAAGAATCCAGCTCAGCTACGCTAGGCTCATGTCATGCATATACTGGGAGGGGGGAGAGTGGCCAACCCCTACCCAACAGACTTCTTCCTCTGGTGGTGAAGACAAATCATCGCCATAGGCGACTACCCCTATGCAGGGATAGACTTCCACGGAGATCCATATATTCCCCTACCACTAGGATCAGCATATGGAGACATAGGTGATGAATCCCAAATCAATTTTGTTTTTTTATGTATTAAATATTTTTGTATTTTTTGATATATGAAATCCAAAGAAAGTTTTTTTTCGTGATGACACATAATGAAAATCTGTCATGTACATGCAGATGTGGGACCACGATGGCTAGAAGGCTTTCCTCTTCATCGATGGAGGGGAAGAGGCGATGAGATTATGGGTGTGGATGCAGAGCAGACGCTCCAAAGAAGTCACACAAACTTCGTTCGCTTAACACATAGAGTTCCCACGATGCAAGTCGAGGACTTTCCTGAGGCAATGCAGCACCAAGTGGTTGGAGTACCATGGGCATTGGTTTGATTATTCTGTTAGCTAGCTAGAGCCATGGTGTGCTACCATGATCAACACCCTCTTCCACCTCAGGCTTAGAGACCTAGGTGTATATTTAGTATGACCGTGTAGTATATTTTGTTGGCTCGGAAGCCCCAATTTTGTATATGACACTTATGTATTATGACGTCACCCTTTTGGACTTAATGAAACAATATTTACGATGATCGATTATTTATTCTATTTACATGTGTAAAATGTGTTTGTGAAATGCTTAAGGTATGTGAAACAAATGCCAATCTAATACATAGTTATCACATGAATCAACAACTTGATTAAAATTTCTTGAAACATGAATGTATGTTGTAGTCTCAAATTGTCATTCTAGCAATCTTACACGCAAGAATCTTCGTAATATTGGATCCCTAATACGATACAATCCATTAAGTTGTGAAACCACTAACTATGAATCAAGACGTACCTCAAGAGAAATAACACCATGTGAAATGGAATCCTGTAATAATTCAATCACGGCACTATATTTAGCAACATTGTTCTAAGACGACCATAAACATGCACCTCCTGAAGACAACACTTGACCCGTAAAAGTATAGATCACCCAAGCAGCTGAAGCTGATTTTTGAGTGTGGTGGCTATCAACATCAACAAATCCTATGTAAACAGAAGACTCCATCAACATCTTCCATAACAAACGAAAGCTAATCAACAAACCTGATCACCATAATGAGACCTAACTATGAATTGCAAAAATGTACAATAATATACAAAAAGTCATCCCTGGCTAAAGATCATGCATAATACTTTTTATGTTAGAGCCCATTTCTAGGCTCCACCAAGGATTTCCCTTCATAATCCACCAACTCATAGGCACCTTTCTCTAAGACACGCTTAACCATGTAAGGACCATGCCACATCGGGTTGAACTTTCCTGCCCCCAAGGGTTTCCTAGATTGATCCCTCAAAAGGACCAAGTCACCTTCACTAAACCTCCTAGGACGGACAGACTTATCATACTGGACCTTAACGCGACGCTTGTTAACCTCAAGAGCCACTAAAGCATCTCGACGTTGCTCATCAAGCTGCTCCAAGTGGACTAGACGCTCTTCCAATGCAGAAGTCTCTGGTAAAAGCTCCACACCTAGCTTCAAATAATGAATTTCGCATTCAACCAGTAATACTAACTCCAACCCATGCACAAGTTTATAGGGAGAAAAACCAGTGGCAATATTAACCGCAGTTCTATAGGCCCCACAAAGCAGGATACAACATGATATTCCAATTATTCTTGCTCTGTGCGATGATTCATTGGAGAATGGATTTAAGTGACTTCTTCATTGCTTCAAACTATCCATTCGCTTGAGGGTAATAAGAAGAGGAGTTCTCTTTCTTATATCCTAACTTCAAAGACAACTCTTCCATCATTTTGTTCTAAAAATTCCTACCATGGTTAGTGACAAGCTCCCTTGAAATGCCGAACCGGATGATAATCTGGTTAAATATGAAATGCGCGTTCGTTTCACCGTTGGATTTGATAGTAGCAATAGCCTCTGCCCATTTCATGAAATAATCCACAGCCACAATAATATGATGGTACCCCCCAGCCGAAGCTGGGTTACAATCCATAAAGTCAACCACCCACTTGGTGAAGGGACCAGCGGTAATAATAGGATGCAAAGGGGTCGGACACGAATGCATATTACGTGCAAACACCTAGCAAGGGTGGCACCTCTTGACTGCATTAACGCAATATTTAAAGATGGACGGCCAAAAATAACCTGCTCGCAAAATTTTTGGGTTATAGAAAGCCCAGATAAATGACCACCACATGCCCCTCTATGGAAATCATTAAGCACAACCTCAACCTCATCATGAGTTAAGCAACGACGTAAAATGGAATCAACCCCACGGTGGTACAAATTATCATCCACTATGAGGTAGTTCTTCACTACGTGACGTAGTCGTTGTCGTTCATCTCACGAAAGGTGAGTAGGAACCTTCAATGTTTGCAAATAAACAATAATATCCCCATACCAAGGGTTCGTGGTTGAGATGAGAAAGATATGTTCATCAACATGAGAATCCTCAAGAACCTCTTCTTCATCCAAATTTGGAAAATACGATATGAGCTCAACAAATATTAATGATTTCTTCAATTTTTCCGAAACAAACTCGAGATCAAACTCCTACAATATCACAATCCATTTATTATACTTTCCCCCAACCATCCTTCTAATGAGGACGAACTGAAATGGATTGATGTGAGCTACGACCAAAGTTTGGTGAAAGAGGATGCAATGCCTCAAGTGCTAAACCGCATGGATGGTGGCTAAGGATAGCTTCTCAACATGGGTATAATGAAGTTTCGCATCAATATGGTTTCAGCTCAGATAATATATGACATGCTTGTGGATCTCCTCATCCTCTTGAACCAATACCATACCAACCGTCTCCTGAGATGCAGCCACATAAATCAAAAAGTCATGACTATAGTCTGGTGGACTAAGCATGGGGGCCGATTCCAAGGAATTCTTAAGAGCATCGAAAGACTCTTGGGATCACTCATCCCAATAAATAGGGTTGTCTTTCTTCAACAAACACATGAAACCTTTAGTCAAATTGGCAAAATTGAATACGAACCTTCACAAGAAGTTCGCCATACTTTGTAAACATTGAAGATGTCGAATGTTATGCAGGGGAGACAATTGAAGTATTGCCTCAACCTTCAAGGGATCAACTCTAATACCCTCCTTATACATGATGAATCCTAGTAAATGACCAACCTTCACACAAAAGATGCACTTGTGAGGAGTTAACCGAATTTGATAATGACGACATCTTTCAAAAATTACTCGCAAATGATAAGGATGACGAAATCTCAATGTAACATCCCTGACTCTCCAACCGGCGAAGAGGATGCTACTATACATCAAATCGTCCAGGCATCTAGCCCCATGAACATGAACATACATACAAACAATGCTAAAGCATGATATTTAAAAACATAAAACATATTACTGAGCATAATTGTTCATATACACAACAGAAGCAAAACATATCAATCAACACTCATACATATACAGATCAGCATTTAACATGTATATCATCATTCATCAATGGAAATATAATTGCAGACACAAGTCAGGCAAGAGTACTTATCTTATAGAGAACTTGTTCCGCAACCAACTACGTCGTTGCAACGTTCCACCCAACCATAGGCCCACGTGCTCCTTAATCGCTCAGCAACGCTGCCACCCCCGAGCCAAGCATGATTCCCCAAGGAATAAGGAACTAACAGGCTTACACATAGCCAAGGTTAACAACACCATAAGGGTACACAGTTCATCCAAGCCAACACAATTGGTTTTATCAGGTGAACAACGGATCAGCCAAGCCAACAAAGTTGGGTTTATCAGGGCATCCAAGAGCTGGGAAAGGCTAAATGCTAAGCTGGTGAGCTGATTGAAGAGCTATAGACACCAACACCAGAACCAAAATGGCTTCTAAAACACCCACACACACCCAACACAAGGAAATCAGTCCGTGTGGTGTACACGATGTAGGACAGAAGGTCATGACAAAGAACAATGCCATGCGCTAAGAAATTACCTGAATACTGGTGCTCCGAACCCATTTAACCCTAATGTTCTATATTGTGAGATTTGTAGAATAACTAGCCAGCATCAACCTGAAGACCATTATCTGCTACAAAGATATGTGCAAGTCCCTAAGAATCCCTATTGCAAGTTCTGTAAGTCAGTGGGACACAATGAAGAGAAATGTCGTAGCTTTGACCTTATGCGAGAGCAAACATATGATGCTTATAGGGTACAAAACGATGCACAAGGCAATGATGGATATGGTTACCGTGGTAGTACATCAGGTCGAGGTTCTTTTGGAGGTCATGGTTGTGGTGGTATGCTTGGAATAGGTCGAGGCCAAGTTGTGTGCTATAACTATAATCAGGCGGGACATCTAGCTAGAGACTATCGGAACCCAACTACGACATGTCGATATTGCAGAGAAGTAGATCATGTCATTGAGCAATGCCCGCAGTTGATAGCCAAGATACAAGAAATAAATAGAGCTCCTCCTCAGAATATTCAGATGATTACTGTAGCGCAAACACCTATCCTAGCCATTAACATTGTTACAAGGAGTGGAGCTACGACACAAGTGCAGCATAAGGAGAAACAACCTGACGAGGCTTGGGTTCGTAAGAACACAGAGAAAGTTCAAACCTTCGATGTGGATAGAGAAAGAGAAACATTTATGGAATCCAAAAAATACTTTGTTGATCCGAGCATAGCAGTAGCACCTGCGTAGCAGCATCAACAGCAGTCAGAGTCTCAAGAAGCTTCGACAAAGAAAGTAAGTACACTGTCGACATTTTTACAGAGTTGTATGAAGCTCTTACGAAATCAGAATGCTTTAAATGAGTTACAGAAAGTTATTGCTTCTTGCAAACCTCAACGAAGCTCTGGTAACGAAAAAACTGTCAATAGAGTTAGCAGAACTGGAAGAGAAATGAGATTGCATGCTCAGATAGGAGAGTATGACATGACTAATATCATATTAGACTTGGGATCCGAAGTCAATGTCTTAACTAAGCAGACCTGGGAACAAATGGGAAAACCTACCCTTGAATGGTCCCCTATACAGTTGAGATTATCCAATCAGCAGAAGATTATTCCCCTAGGAAGATTCTCTAGTGTCCCAGTAGACATTGATGGAGTCAGTACCTTAGCATATTTTGAAGTCATTGAGATAATTGATGATAGCAACCCCTATCCAGCCTTGCTAGGAATTGAATGGGCAATAGAGAATTCTGCAGTAATCAATCTTAAGAACAGACAGATGACTTTTGAAGGAAAAGGCTTGAGTTTCATAGTCCCCTTGGACCCTTCTCAAGGAGAAAGGTACACAGAGCCAGTCAGAGATGAGGATCAGGATGTTTTGGATCATATCTACAACATCACAGCTAAAGAGGAAGACTATGTTAACCCTACTACTGAAGGTATAATGGATTGGAAGTGTGATAGTTCTTGCATGACTGATTCAGATGAAGGCCTAGAGAATTGGCAGCATAGACTTTATGAACTACATGGACATCGATGTGCAAGAATTACCAAGTTGCTCAGATGGCTTGGCTCACAGACAAGAGTCTTACCTATTTTTGATGGCTTGACATACCCCGAAGAGTTTATTTTGCAATTTTCAGAGCAGATACTAGATTCACAGAAAATGGAAACTCTAGAGTCAGTATTTAGAGCCACAGCTGCTAGATGGTGGAATGGTCATAAGAAGTATATTCAGAGTTGGGAAGCTTGTCAAAAGTTTTTTCGCCTCAAATTCGTGGATCAACCTCAGGAGGTGCGAAGCAAGTTTAATGGTTAGAATAGCCCTCAAGAAAATTTGGAACAGTGTTATGAAGCATGGAAGCATGTCCCTCGCGAAGAATGGGTACATCGGTTCGTGCATACCTTGGAACTTGTCGCGAAGAATTGGTATGCATAGGTGGAGCTTCACCATGGTACTGTAAGTTGGGATAGTCTTGTTGATAGTTTTGGGCTGACATTTTCTATTAATGAGGTTTGTCCTGCTTTAGATGTAGCTGTTAGGCTGATCCACACTAAGGTGTTTGATGGTAAATAAACAGTTGAGTACCAACCTGATTGGAAAGAACAAGAAGCCAATGTAGTAGAATTCTATAACCTCGTAATTGACGAGGATGATGACCCACGCAACATAAGCATTCCAAGTCAGAAGGAAATTGTGAAGTACATGGACCAACAGTCGAAGCACCAGAAGTGACTTAGCCCTTGAAGACAAGGCAAGTAAACATTGGGTCAGAAGAAATGCCTAAGTATGCTACTATTGGAGATTATTGGGATGAAGAAACGGTAAGCAAAGTGACCCAACTTCTCGATGAGTATCAGGACCTATTTCCAACGAAGTTCTCAGAAATGAAAGGTATCCTTGGTGATATAGGAGTGATAAAAATCCCGTTGAAACCTGATGCGAAGCCTGTGAAGCAACGCCCTTATAGGCTGAACCCTAAGTATAAACAAAAAGTTAGGGTGGAGCTAGATAAGATGCTCACAGCAGGAATCATTGAGCCTGTCGAAGAGTCAGAATGGGTCAGCCCCATGGTGGTACAAGAAAAGAAGGCCAAGGGAGAAATCAGAATTTGTGTTGATCTCAAGAAGCTAAATGATGCCTGTTTACATGATCCGTTTCCTACTCCCTTTACAGATGAAGTTTTAGACAATGTCAGAGGTCAAGAGGTGTATTCTTTCACTGATGGATTTTCAGGTTACCATCAGATCAGAATTGCTCCAGAGGATCGACATAAAACAACCTTCGGTACAAAAATGGGATCGTTTCAGTATACAGTTATGCCTTTTGGATTGAAGAATGCACCTGCTATGTTTTCCAGAGTAGTCATATCTGCATTTAAGGAATTCATTCATAAGTTCTTGGAAGTTTACTTTGATGATTGGACTATCTTTGGCTTATTGAAAGATCATATAGCTAGCTTAAGGATTATGCTGGATAAGTGTAGATAGCATCAGATTTTATTGAACCTGAAGAAGTGTATCTTTTGTGCACCTTTTGGAATTCTGCTAGGTCACATTGTGTGCAAGCAAGTATTGATGGTGGATCCTGTGAAGATAGCCATCATTGTGAACTTGCCACCTTCGAATTCTGTTAAGCAACTTTGCACTACACTTGGTCATACTGGATATTACAGGAAATTCATCAAAGGATATGCTCAGATTACAGCCCCTATGGAAAAGCAATTGAAGAAAGATATTAAGTTTGAATGGACACCTGAGTGTCAGGAAAGATTGGATATTTTGAAAGAAAAGATGGTAGCTGCCCCTATCCTAGTATTCCCTAACTGGAATAAGGAGTTTCATGTTCATGTTGATGCATCTTGCATTACTTTAGGTGTAGTACTGGCTCAATCAGGTGAAGGTAATATTGATCACCCTATTGCTTTTGCAAGTAGAAAATTGTCCACAGCAGAAAATAATTATACTACGACAGAACGAGAAGGTCTAGCTATGGTTTATGCCTTACAGAAGTTTCGAAACTATTTGTTAGCATCGCATTTTAAGATGTTCACTAACCATTTCGCTTTGAAGTATTTGGTTAACAAGCCTGTGTTAGGTGGAAGGATATGTAGATGGATGATTCTATTTTAGGAGTATGACTTTGAGATCATAGTTAAGCCTGGAAGACTTAACCTAGGGCCTGACCACTTGTTGAGGCTCGAGTCAGGAGAAGAACCCACTAGCTTGGACGAAGGTCTTCCTAATGCCCAGTTGTTTTCTATCCAGATGGTTGATGACTATTTTCAGGATATTGTTCAGTACTTATCTAAAGGTTTTCCACCCCCTGAGATGATGACACAGCAGAAGAAGCAGCTGGTGGTCAGAGCAGCTGACTTTACCTTGATAGCAGGACATCTATATAAGATGGGACCAGATGAAATATTGTGCAGATGTGTCCTAGAGCACGAAAAGCCATTGATCTTGGCCGAGGCACATTCGGGAGCAGTAGGAGGTCATTATGCAGGAAAAGCTACAGCTCAGAAGATTCTGACAGCTAGATTGTGGTGGCCTACAATTCATAAGGATGCAAGAGAGTATTGCCACAGCTGCGATATCTGTCAGAGGATAGGCAAACCATCCAGAAGGGATGAGATGCCTCTAGTTCCACAGGTAACTTTACAAGCATTTGACAAGTGGGCTATTGATTTTTTTGTACCAATCAATCCCCCTGCAAAGAAATCTGGAGCAAGATACGTTATTACAGCGACTGGTTACCTTACTCGTTGGGCCAAATCTCAACCAGTCAAGAATTGTAGCGCTGCTACAGCTACGAAGTTCATCTTTGATAATATCTTGTCAAGATTTGGGTGTCCTAGAATTCTTATGAGTGATCAAGGATCACATTTCCTAAATAAGACTATTGAAGCATTGATCGAATAATTTCAAGTATATCATCAGAAGAGTACTGCCTACCATCCTCAAGCAAATGGAACTGCCGAAGCCTTTAACAAGATCCTTGAGCATGCTCTGACAAAGGTTTGTAATGTTAACATAAATGATTGGGACCTTAGAATCCCAGCAGTACTATGGGCTTATAGGACCACTTGCAAGAAGTTGATAGGCCATACACCTTTTAGGCTAGTCTATGGACAAGAAGCAGTTATGCCCATGGAGTACATTGTTCCTAGCCTCAGAATATCTGCCTTCATAGAGATGGATGACCTAGCTATGTTGAAATAAAGGCTGGAAAAGATGCTAGAACTAGAGGAAGACAAATTTATTGCAGGTTTCCAGCAACAAGTACAGAAAGCTAGAGAAAAAGCATGGCATGATAGACACATTAATAAGAAGCAATTCCAGATTGGTGATCTTATGCTTTTGTATGACAGTAAATTCATGAAGTTCCCAGCTAAATTCAAAACACAATGGAAAGGACCATACATAGTTCAGAAAGTTACCAACGGTGGTGCAGTCCAGTTAGCTAAATTGAATGGAGAAATTCTACCTTCCATGGTGAATGGAAGTAGATTAAATAAGTATAGGGACAAGTCTAGACCCCCTAATCTGAAGTAACAACAAGAAGGAGAGTCTAAGTACCAAGAACAGTTGAAATTGGGTACTAGACTATAATGAAGCTGTTCTCAAAGCTACGAAGTATTGAAGGCTGTCAAAGATCGAAGGTTGAAGTTCAGTTGGCGCTTGGGTCAGGATGGGTCGAAGGTCAACATTTTGACGAAGCTGAAGTTAGTGGTTGTGTCGAAGAACAAAGGCCTGTCGCAGCCTAAAATGTGACCGATGGGACAAACTAGATTTGGCGGTGCCGGCACATGAGCTGCCTTAACTGCTTGTAATGATGAGATTTTGGGAAAATCTAGTGCCGTGTGAATAGGATTTACTGCCCCTCCATCAGATTTGGTGTCCTTAATGCACCATGATGGCATATTTTGTCGTGGGATTCTATAAGAAGCCGCACAGGCCTGGGACTCCTGCATTACGCATCTTCTTGAGTTTACAGTTAAGACCATGTCGATTGATTGCGAAGTCTAGGAATTGTCACAAGAGTTCAGGGAGAGAGGTCTACAGAACCTTATCAGCAATACACCTGCATCTAAACTCCCCCAGTGCTGCATCTACCTATGCAGACATGTTCAACCAGGAAGAAATTTAAGGCAGAAGTTTTCTCTAAACGAGACGAAGAAAGGCACAAACCCTCAGGAAAGACTCCGGAGGATCCCAAGATATATCCTCCTGGCTCAGCAGAATGGAGGCATGTTGTGTGTCTTATGCAAAAGTACATTGGCATGCAGGGGTACCAAAGTTGTGGATGGTCAAATGTTCGATAGGACATGAACGAGAGGCAGTTTGAGGGATGGAGTCGCTGATAGATTTAGAAGGCCCAATGATTCCCATGACCATCATAAATATTGCAAAGGAAGACAGCAGCATAAGGAACATAGGTAGCTTGCTAAGGATGAAAGAATACAGGATCAAGCAAGATGCGGCCGTAGTAGAAGTAGCAGAAGGGATGACGATGATGACAGGCATATAAGGGAGCAGGAAGGCAGGAAAATTAAAGATGATGGCTACAGAGATGCAGACAGATACAGAACCCGACAGAGTGTAAGAGGAGCTAGTAGAGAAGGAGCAAGCAGCCGAAAGCAGTTTACTATCTTCGCCAACACAATTCTCCACCAGGAAAGCAGCAGAGTGTCCCGGGACGGGAAACTGGTGAGTCTTAGGGGCCTGTTCGGACGTGCGCCTTAACGATCACTAGTTTTGGTAACTCCGTGGATTTTGTGGAAGCTTGTAAGCAGAGTTGCGACTCAAAATAGTCTTAGGGGTTTCGGGGTTGAGTCAAAGCCCTCTTTTTGTAATTATCCATAAATTTCAGGTGTAAG
This sequence comes from Pseudotsuga menziesii, assembly GCA_001517045.1. Lineage (NCBI taxonomy): Eukaryota > Viridiplantae > Streptophyta > Pinopsida > Pinales > Pinaceae > Pseudotsuga > Pseudotsuga menziesii. The sequence goes on along the minus strand of LPNX010512830.1, from coordinate 314,782 downwards.
CCCATGATTTTGTAATAGTGCACTTGTATAAATAGGCACTCATGTAAAGATGTCGAGGGTTTCTAATGAAATGAGGATCATTTGAGGTGAAGAAGATAGATCTAATTTTGGGGTTTTAAGGTCAAGTCCCAACTGTGTGCGCAGAGGGTTTTGTAAGGAAAGGAACTGCAGCTGAGTGTGTAGCTTAGAGATTGTAAGAAAGGAACTGCAGCTAAGTGCGCAGTTAGGCTTGAAGGGAGGATCTACTGCTGAGTGCGCAGATCAGAACTATTGTTTTGTAAGAAGTGGAATAAAAGCACAGTTTTGTGGACGTAGCCCCTACACTGGGGGTGAACCACATTATATCTTGTGTTGTGGTTCTTTTGTGTTGTTTCTGTTATGGTTTTATTTTATGCATTGATAAGTAGATAATTGATAAAGTAAGATAACTGTTAATATTAACTTCACTGAGAATTCCCGGTTAAGGGTTAAACAAGAAACGTCTTTTATCTAACTGCGAAGCTAATTAAGTGAATATCGAAGCTCTATTTGGTATAAATATTTGTTGTTAAGGCTAAAGGTACAGTAATATCCCTCTTCTACTTGCAGAAACCTGGTTCTACGACACCCCATAGCTGTTTCGGGTGAGACTGCAACCTGTTCGTAGGTTGTTACCGAAAGGGCCAACACTGTGGGTCTGTTTGTTGGTGCGAATTTAATGGTATAAAACCTGGGTCTGCCCTATATCCCAACACAACATTCAATACTGGTGCACTGGTGAGAAGATTCTTCAACCGCTGGAAGCTTTCTTTACACTTCGATGTCCATTCGAACTTTGTCCCCTTCTTCTACAAAGAAGTGATGGCATGTACAACCTTGAAAAATCCCTCAATGAATCTCCTGTAGTATCCTGCAAGTCCCATAAAATATCTTACATCTATCACATTTCTTGGAGTAGGCCAATTCATAATGGCTTCAATCTTTTTAGGGTCCACAGATATACCCTCTTCTGAGATAATGTGACCCAAGTACTGAATTCTATCCTTGTAGAAGTAACACTTGTTTAGTTTTGCATACATATGATGTTCTATGAGCACTTGCAATGTCAATCATAAATGCTCTTCATGCTCTTCCTCATTCTTACAATAAACAAGAATGTCATCAAGGAAAACAAGAACAAACTTGTCCAAATACTTGCTGAAGACATTGTTCATAAGGCACATAAATGTAGTTGGTGCATTTGTGAGACCAAATGGTACCACTACAAACTCATAATGTCCATACCTTGTTCTGAAGGCTGTCTTATGAATGTCTTCATCCTTAATTCTCACCTGATGGTAACCAGACCTCAAGTCAATGTTGGAAAACACCTTTGCTCCTCTCATTTGATCAAAGAGGTCATCAATCCTAGGCAAAGGATATTTATTCTTCATAGTAACCTTGTTCAACTATCTTTAATCAATACATAACCTGAGTGTAGCATCTTTCTTCTTCACAAACAGAACCGATGCTCCCCAAGGAGACACACTCGGTCTGATATACTTCTTCTCCAACAAATCTTGCAGTTGCATCTTCAACTCTAGCATCTCTGGTGTACTCATCCTGTAGGGTGTTTTAGACACTGGTGATGCTCCTGACACAAGTTCAATGGTGAAATCAATGTCCTGTTTTGGAGGAAGTCCTGGAATCTCATAAGGAAACACATCCCTAAATTCCTGTAACACCTGATAGTCCTCCAACCTAGGAGTTTCATCTCCCATGGGTTCCAGAATATGAGCTGCATACAACTAGAAACCTTTCCTACAAAATTTCTTCAACTACATTGCTGAAACCTTTCTTACTAAAATTACCTTCAGAATACCCTTCACAACTACTAGGTTTCCGTCTTCATCTGTGCATTCAAAAGTTTTGTTATAGTAGTCAAGCTTCACTCCGTGAGCTTCTAACCAATCCATTCCAATGAGAATATCATAGGAACCAAGTAGTAGAACATTCAAATCTACACAAGTGATCAATCCATTCATAACCAATGGGCACTTCTCCACCAATTCATTGACCTTTCTCTTAGTCCCAGTGGCTAGCTAAACTAACCAAGATTTTCCATGCTTTACCTTCTTAAAAGCACAAATCTCTACTACCCTAGGAGTGATATAACTATGAGTAGAACCAGGGAAAATCAAAATGGAAACAGATTGTTCAACAATATTACTTGCAAATTCAACTACAGTTAACTGATGATCTACCTGGCGGTCCTCCAATGCTGCATAAATTCTAGGGACTACCCTTGATACTTGACCCACTGTTTCTACTCCCTGAATGTTATAGGCTAGCCATGCACTTTCATTCTCAAGTGGACACTATCTGCGTAAGTGAGGTCCTTCACATTTCCAACATTTGAGTGGACCTTTATTCTGTTGTGGCTCTTTAGGCTTTCCTCCTGTCACTCCAACTGGATTACTCACAGCTTGGGATGGCTGCTTTTGTTGATTCCCGAATCTAGAAGGTTTGAAACCTTTCCTTCTCTGGTTAAACTTCTCATTATTCTTGTCCTTCCATGCCTTATGGTAATGAGGTTTACCTTTGCTTTGCTCATAGCAATACTTATCCTTTCTTATTGCTTCTTCAAGATTTCTTGGTTCATAAAACTCAATTCTATCTTTGTAGGCTTGAGGCAATCCACTCAGAAACTGCTGGACCTTCACTTTTTCATCTCTGATGTACTGGACATACCTCAACAATTCCAAGAACTTATTTGCATATTCATCCATGGTCTGCTATCCCAATGTCAGCTCAAGGAACTCCTTGATCTTGTCATCATAATACCTGTCAGAAAGGTATTTCTGCCTCAAATACTTCTTGAACTGTTTCCACTTCAGTTTCCTTTCACTGATTCTCTTTACTTGCTTGAAGTGTTCCCACCAAATGGATGCTCATCCATTCAGATTGAATATGGCAACTCTTGCCTTCATGTTTCCTGAATAATCATGTACTTGGAAGTGCTTCTTAATCACAAGAAGCCAAGTTTCAGCTTCTTGTCCCGTCTTTATCTCACCATCAAATGTAAAAGGTTTAGCTTTCCTAAATTCATCTCAAGAGCGATCCCTCTGGTGCCTTCTTCTTTTCCTTTTATGAGAAGATGAGCTTGTATCTCCACTTAATTCTTCAGAGTCAGATGATCCATTGGAATTCCTTCTCCTTCTCCTGGTGTTGCTCTTACTGCCTTATCGCCCAGAGTCTATATTTTTATGCAAGTCTAGCAAACTCTGCAATATGGCAACATTCAACCGATGCTGCTCTTCCTAGGCTTTAACCAATCTTCTCATGGTGGCTGCAACTTCGAACGGTGTCCCCTGGAATCTCATTCCTTCAGACTCTATGTCATCATTTCCATTACGAACATTTTCTCCCATGGCATCTTCTACTTGCTCGTAAGAATCCCGGGCATCATACCCATCATGGGTTCTCATGACTGAACCACTACTGGCTTTACCACACTGTTCTTTCTAGATTGCTGCTCTTGGAAGTTATCTATATTTCTACAAATGTGTTAGTAGAAAATTGTTAGATGCATAATATTAATATAAATCAAAATCACTTACCTTCTTCTTCTGGAAATTTATAAAACAACAATTATGATAAAACACAGAATTTTTGTCTTTTTCTTTTCAGCCCTGTGACTGCAGATAGTCTACTGAAATATGCTGAAAACCTACTGGAAGACAGTTGAAAACTATTTGCAAAATCACTGAGAAATTCCTTCAGAAAACCTAAATCTTCTTAGGCCTAATCAGACCTCCTCCCAACTAGCTCTCCGACGCTGCGGTGGTCAAAATTCCTATCTCATCAGCGGACTGTTCCTTATTTCTTTTCGGCATTTTGACAGGAAAAATGACTAAACCCCTGATCTGCATCGGTGAGAAAACCAACTGTTGATCGAGTGAATAGTTCCTTGAGCAGCCGCAACGATGGAAAGTAATCTTACTACAATTTCCGCATGCAACCGACTAGGCTTCCGATCGACGATGTCAACTACTGCTCATCGGGCATTTTGGCAGTTGAAACATCTAAATTATTCCACTGTATCAGTGAGATACTCATTTGATTCCTTCTGCCGCATCAGGCCTGCAGTGGTCTATTATCCCGCGTCTGAACGGTGATTCGTTGGTCTATTTTTGTCTGCAATACCGGGTCCACAATCGTCTATCGTTCCGAACTTCATCGACGATAGCATAGGCTAACCATGTTGCATCGGAGATAGGGTGTCCTACGCATCAGATGGTTAGTCTTTTCAGCTTCTGCAACGGTGTACCACAATAAAACTACATCTTCCGCAGCCATGGGTCTATTGGCGGTCGGAGCCTCTAGAAGCTGCGGCATCGACGCTTGGATGCTCTCCTCGTCGAGTGGTTAGTCCTTTCGGTCTACACAACGATGAAAGTTCAGTCAACAAACTTTACCTGATGTAGCTCATCGGCAACGGAATCACCTAATCATCGACGATGTCATCAACTAACCATCGCCGATGTTCGTTGATTCTATGACTTAGAAAAAATTTCGAAATATTTCTCTTTAGTCTTCCTCTCCTTCCGCCGATTCCGTTGGCTCCATCTCCCTTATCCTTCACTGATCAAAGTAACTACTTGTCACCACTACTATTCACTAAACACCACGGCATCAGTGAGTGGAAAGACTAATGCATCAACGAGATAGTTTTCAAGGCTTCTGCAACGGCAGGCGCTCGATCAACTAATTTATGCTAACGTCCATCGGCGGTCTCATCAACTAACTCCTGTCGATGATTTCAACACTTAAACAAAATTTTGAAACTTCTTCTTCTGTCGGTGGTTGGAACCACTAAGCACTATGTGTCAGCATTCCATCTGTCTAACTGTTTCGATGTGCCAATGGACAAAACACTTATAAAATTTTGTGAATTTTGTTGTCTTCACCCATGTTCCTGGTTTCTTCTGGGCAGTAGGAAACCTGCCACTGTTAACTGTTGTCATGGCCCTTTGAGGCCCAATGCTGCAACATAACTCTGTCACTGCATCCTCATAGCCCATCCAGGCCCATGCTGCAACCAGAGCTCTGATACCACACTGTAACGTCCCCAACCCTCTGACCGACGAAGAGGATGCTACTAAAGATCAAATCGTCCGACCATCTAGCCCCATGAACATGAACATACATACAAACAATGCTGAAGCATGATATTTAAAAACATAAAACATATTACTGAGCATAATTATTCATATACACAACGGAAGCAAAATGTATCAATCAACACTCATACATATACATATCAACATTTAACATGTATATCATCATTCATCAATGGAAATGTAATTGCAGACACAAGTCGAGCAAGAGTACTTACCTTATAGAGAAATTGTTTCGCAACCAGCTACATCGCTGCAACGTTCCACCCAACCATAGGCCTATGTGCTCCTTAATCTCTCAGCAGCGCTACCACCCTCAAGTCGGGCATGATTCCCCAAGGAATAAGGAACTAACATGCTTACACATAGCCAAGGATAACAACACCACAAGGGTACACAGTTCAGCCAAGCCAACAAAGTTGGGTTTATCAGGCCATCCAAGAGCTGGGAAAGGCTAAATGCTAAGCTAGTGAGCTCATTGAAGAGCTACAAACACCAAGACTAGAACCATCCTAGCTTCTAGAACACCCAACACAAGGAAATCAGTCCCTTCTCTGCAACGCAGTCCCTCAAACCCTGATCTCCCTTCCAGTGCTATTCAGGGGTTGTGGAGAAGAAAGCCAGCTCAGTAGCTTTGTCTGTGTGTTTCTCGACCCACTAGGTTTATCAAGCACCTCAGGCCCTCATTCACCACTCCAATGCAGTCCGAGGACAAAACCACTGCATGCAAGCAACCAACAACTATTCAAGCTTTTACAGGGGAAAAACACAATCAATCAGACATGGGCAATAGCATCCTGCAACAACTATGAAACCACAGTTGTCACTCCTCAAGGAAATCGATTCTCAATTTGTGCATGAGGGGAAAAAGACACAGCCAAAGCAAAATGTGGAAGAGACCACCGCCCACATAGCATAGGGACTCACAGCACCCAATTTATTCTCAATACACTCAGTGTAGAATTTGCACAGACTAGAAAATGGTAAAGAAACAAACTATCACTCTATACGAGAAAGACAAAACGCAACCCCACCGAACTATTGATGCCATTACAGCCTTGAATCAACAATGGACATAACAGAACAATATGCAGTCTAAAATTGATGGAAAAAGATAAAAAAACTCTGCGTGAATAGAGGAAGAACATTTCTCCGATTAGCAAGCGATGAGTGAAGGAATGGTGAACCCCCACAATGGAAAAGTGGATTCCTTTAAATCTGCCGCGTGAAGAAACTGAACAGACTCACAAACTAGTTAGTGGGCAGACCATCCGCACGTCATGGAGAGTGAGAGTAGGTGTGGACATGGTAGTGGTGTTTTTTCCAGCAAATCACTGCCCTAACTAACAATGGAATAACTAAGGGTGGTGGTTTAAAGAGACAAAAAGAGAGTGAGACACATGGCTTCTCCCCCATGACTCAATGTTCAACATTCCCCTTCCTTATCCTTTGGAATCATGCCCCTTCTCAATTTAGTTGCAGTGAACATAGCTGGTTGGGTTATTTAATTAAAATTCCTGTTTACATGATGCCACAATTTAATATATGCCGTATGTCCCAATATATCATCAGTGACAATTCCAAATCTGAAACACAACACAACCAAATCGATGGTGGGGCCTTGGCCTTTATCTCAACACCATGATTATTTACAATATAATTATCATGTATATTTATTGCAAGTGGGGTTAAAACTGGGGTATTACACTCAAATGAGAGTGAGTAGCTAGATCATCCAAATACACTTCAATAATATTTTTGAGATCATGAAAGGAAAAGGTCATGGCTCATTGAAACGTAGCTCCGATGTTTTTAAGGCCAAAGGGCATCTTTCGATATGCAAAGTTTCCCTAAGGAAAAATAAATGCAGTCTTATGTTGGTCCTTGGGTTTAATCTATATCTGATTATATCTAAAAAAGCCATCCATAAAAGAAAAAACCTCACTTCCCCCACACTCATCCAAAATTTGATCAATAAATGGTGTAGGGAAATTATCTTTAGGACATGCTCGATTTAAATCACGAAAAATCAGTGCATATTTGGATCACTCCCTACTTCTTATCCACCAAAATGGGATTTGAAACCCACTCCATCAAGGGAATGGGATAGATAAAACCAGCTTTGAGAAGTTTCTCTATATCTGCTTTAATAGCGGGCACTTTCCTAGGATTCACGGCATGTAAACGTTGTCAAACTAGTTTTGCATCTGGATAGGTTTTTATTTCATGTTTGAAAATGTGAGGGTCTGTTCCTGGAATGTCCTCGTATGACCAAGCAAAAACATCACAATTTTTTTTGAAAATATCGGTATACTCTTTAATCTCATTGGGGGAACAATCCGCCTCAATGTAAACGTTCTCAATTTTACCAGGATCACGAGAAATGTTGATAGGAATCATTGGTGACAGGTTACCCATGTTCCCTTTAGCAATATGACTAGGAGAGCTTAATGGGATCACGAGCCTACCAACTTTCTTGCTTAGAATTTCCCTAAATTCATCACACTCTAATCGATCAAGCTTAGGGAGGAAATACGATATATGGTGCAACTATCCCCAAGGTTGTTCTATCCTAGACATAGCCTCAAGAATAGCTTCATCGGATGGAAAAACATCATCAATGCAGTCTTGAGATGACTCTATTGCCAAAGTAGGAAGCATATAAGGGTCCTCCTCCATCTGCAAAGAGGGATTACTAGGCTCTACAACATGATCAAGATTCTCTTGATACGCCACCAACGTTGCAAGAAACGACACGTCTGTCTCAACAGGTATACTCGAACCACTCGATGAAGGAAGAATCCAAGGATCTTCCATATGAGAAGTGCAAAAGGATATCGAATTTGACAAGGGAAAATCCCTACCAAGACTAGAACCAATCATAAGAACGGGCACATGACAACTAAAGGTTCCCATGAGGAAAGTAAACATACCCACACCCACATTCTCAGTTGCCGACTAAGAATGATCAATAATCCAGATAGAAGCTCCTGATGATGTGTTTACACTCGAATTCTGGAAGAAATTTTGATCAATAATAATGCTCTTCCCATTCAACGAAAAATAAACCACTTGAAATAGGGAAGAGGCTACAACTTGCATATTGTACATCCAGTTCCTACCCAGCAAAAGATTGTAGTCAAGGGGCGCATCAACCACCTCAACCTTGATCGCAATAGTCATGCCCCCCAATTGGTGCTCTAGGGAAGGAAGTATACCATGCGGTCGAAATGATCTTCCATCAAAAGCAGTCAACGTGTTCACAGATTTAGACAACGTGGAAGAACCTAAGCCTTTCCAACAAGCCAAAGACATCGTGGAAGCAACAACGCCTTCATCAATCACAGTACACATGATGGTGTTGTTCAAACACTCTACATGAATCAAAATAGACACATAGTAAGGCAAGCGAGGCTAGATTCCGTGAGTTTCAAATTTGATCACGGAAGGAGAGCTATCATCCCCAACCCCAAGAGCAGACAACAAGGCCTTTCTCTGCGAAGGACAAGTTTGAAGTACTTATAAAGCGGACATTGCACAAGGAGTCTGGCCCAAATCCTCGATAATTGAATAGTTATGGGTGGCTCGAGCATTAGGATGGTGCCCCAAGCACTTCAAGACTCCCTTAGGAATGCGAGGTGGAACATCAGGCTTATCCGTAGGATTTTCAATTCGCAAAGAGATCTTAGGTGGACCAGGTTCTTTCCCAAAGTCTAGTTGTGACAAACCACAGTCTTTCGCACACGTCACACACTAGTAGCTTTCACCATGTTGATGCACTCATGGCCACTAGCAGAGTCTGGAAGATTTGGAGTTCCACCAGATACACAACTAGAGCCACGGTCCTGGAGTTTATATTTTGATTATTTGGTAAAGGATTTGTAAACACAACTGGTCCTTATGCTATGAACTTTGAAGCATATTCCATACGAGGGCACAAGTGAGTGAGGTAGTCATCCCCGCACAACTTGCAAGGAAACTTAACCTTCCACTTGGACTTCTTGTCCCCCCCAGCATTGTTATTGTTGTTATTGTTCTTGTCATTAGTCGCATTATCATTATTATTCCCACCCTTCTTATTATTTTTTCCTTTCTTTTTATTCCTTCCAGGTTGCTGGTTACCTTTCGAGTTTGACGACTGCACGAAAAGTACATCCGCCAATTGGGTAGGAAGGGGTGAAGTCGTATCTTACCACGACACAAATTGGTTAAGCGATAACTGGATAACTTGTTTCGTAATCAAATCCACACGTTTGGTACTTGCAGATCCAACAATACCATCAGCATGTGGCCCAAGTTTAAACTTGGGATTGAAATTGGAACGCGGAGCATTAGGTATGATCTCATAAAGGAGCCCAAACTTAGCATAAATGAAGTCCAAATGCTGGGCCCTAAAAATATATTTGTCCTCATTTTGCAATCTGGATGTGGAAACATCCTTCGCGATATAGGGTAACAACGACTTGAGGAACCACTCTAGAAGAAACTCTAGTGGTATATGATCCAAAATATGGGTGGCTTTGTCTTGCCAAAATGTCGACAAGAGTTTGGTACCAGTGTCGTAACGCACGGGTAGCTGGAAGTGGTTAAGAAAATTGATAGCAAGGTCATGAAATGAATAATATGTCCCCCTAGGTAACTCTATATACCATTTCATGGAAAGATCGGTGAGGGTGTGCTCAAATAGTCTCAAATGGACATAATCATCATTAAAGGAATTCGAAGAGCACCAAAGATGGAAGGTCGTAATGTGCTCACCAGGATCTTCACCAGCCTTACCTTTGATGGAATGAATGAAGGAAGTTTGGTAGGAACTGTCAGCCATGCTGGCTCATGAGATACAGGATCATTTGTTAATATCAATAGATCAGGTAGATTCAAAGTCGCAAGGAAAGGGAGATTAGGTTGAGCCGGTTGGTTCCATGCTCCTTGATAGTACTAGTTCACATAAGGCTGACTGTTATATACACCATAGCCTTGGCTAGTGGGATAATAACCTCCTCTCGTTTGACCCATATAAGGTTGCATGTAAGGATTGTGATTTGGAGTACCTTAAGGCTGGGGTGATACAAATCCATAATTAGGTGGCTGATACACGGGTTGATACCCGGACCCATAAGGTGTGTAGGTTTGTCCGTAAGAAGGTCCATAAGATGTTCCATAAACTAGACAATGAGATGGTCCATGGGAAGGTCCATGAGATTGTCCATGGGAATATACATGTCCTACTGACACGAAAGGAGGCACATGTCCCTATGACACAACGATGCCAACAAAATTAGGAAGGACATGGCTAGTAGTATAAATTCATCTAGAAGGACCACTAGAGTTAGGGGGAGGATGCGTGGTGAAAAAGGAATTTGAAGGGATTGGTGTAGAAGACGATGGAATATGTGAAGGAATATAACTTGTGCCCCCAATATTCACATGTCTAGGTTCTATTCCCTGAATAGGAACACTAGTGCTAGGCATAGGCTGTGTTTGTGAAGGAACCTCCACCGTAGGGATGGAAGGTGTAATGTGACTAGAGCTACCAAACCTCTCCGCATGGAAAGGAATGGATGTGCCCCCATGCACAACACCAGGGTCAACACCCAATCCATCATGAGGTGTCAGACTAGTTTCATGAATATCAGGCATGTCATACCTAATATTGTTAGTGTTAGCGGATGCATTGTGAGTCTCATTGCCTGGAAGCCAATACCAGTGATTAGGGTGTGTAGAATCTATGAATCATGAAAAATATTCTTGTGACAGCCCAGACAAATGATGAATAGACCCTACTGGAGTCTTGTATGTGCTAGGAGGTTCATATTCCCATACATGACGAGGAAAATCAGGAATCTCTGGAATCTCATGCTCGTGATCACCCATAGTGTATGAATCAAAGTGAGAATGAGTCCACCCAGATTTTCTGGTTCTCTATCCCAAAGGAGGAGGAGACGTGGAAGGAGAAATCCCTACTAAACGAAGAGAACAGTGAAGTGTCGCACCTGAATCCACAATGACTCAATAAAAATAAAAGACTCAATCTAGCTACGCAACCCTAAGCAATCTAGCGTGCACAAAGCATAAACCTAAGAAAATCTAAAGCCAAATCACAAAAAAACCAAGGGTAGGATAAGTGAGCTCCTGAATGAAGCAGTTATGTCTCACCTAAGAGAGGCTTGAGACTCCCATACACAACAAGCAGAGGTTTGTAACCAATTATAGTGGCCCTCAGCTTCAATGCATATAGTGACTGTGATGTCCGACCCCTACCTAGCCAGGACACCTCAGGATAACCTCTGTAAATACCCCCTCGATAACCTAGGTAAGGAAACTAAGGTCACCTCAATATAACCAATGCTTAGGTAGACAGTCGCAGGTGGGATCGACCTTATGGGTAGGGCAGCAAAGCCCAAATCCTAAAAGCACAACTAGTACCCCAAGGGTGCACCAATTAATACCTCAAAGGCCCTTGAATACAATCATGGAAATATCTTCGGTGCTCACAGAAAGTGACCAAGGGTAATGCCAATCACAATCGCATGCACTGCCTCATGCTTAACTCCCATGTAAGAGGAGCATCCTGAGAAACACTAATTATTCAAGGGTTTCACACTCTCACCTGGACAGACACCTACTTGTTTTGTTTAGTGGTCTTGAAGAATTAACTCGCAATGAACTATTCCAAGACCCTAAAACATATTCTTGTTGATGCACCCTAGAAAAGAAAAGAGTGTAATTCATTTTATTAAGCATTGATTTTAGTTGGTTGTGATTACTCAAAGGGTAAATGGTCATGCAACCGATGAAGTTATGACACAATATTAAAGTAAATATGCACACCTAACAAGCAATGACAAATGCAATGTGTAGAATGAAGAACAAGGTATGCCATGACATGAGATGCACAAATTTGCCTCCAAATGTAAGTGCAGTCATTCCTATATGAAAATATAACTATAATAACAGTAACAAAACCTAATGCAAGTACTGTACCAATGCACAATGGAAGAAATGCATAATTATGCAAGAGCAAAAATATTTTTGTATTTTTTGTAATAAATGAGATATGTAAGGAAATAAATGACTCTAAAACCCCCAGACCCTGCAACCACTCACAAACAACATCCAAGCAAGGAACTGAGGTAAAAGAGACCTAATGCACTAATCTCAAAACAAAAAATGGATAAATGGATGACAACAACAAAACTTACAAAATAAACTAAAATCAGTCTCTGGTAAGAAACAGAGGGTGTATACAGACTCCAGAAGCATCCAAGAAGACTCAGCAATCATCATTTCTTACCCAGTAACACTTAATCCTTGTATTAAGGCTCAAAATCAAGGCATACATGATTGTTCTCAGTAAAAGAGTGTATATACGTGATTGTGTAAGGAAAACCCACATGTACACGCGACTGTGAAAGCAAAACCCGCGTACAAGAAGAAAAAGTCAGAAAAATAGGGTAAATAGACAAGCTAAGACAAAATTTACCTCTTCAGGACCCTATTGGACAAACATGCCCCTAGACCCGACACAGAAACATATAACTCCAGAGCAATTTAAGTACATTGAATACCAAAAACCCCCAAATAGAAATAACTAGGAAGCTCCTCAGTAGGGTCACCAATTTTGTTACAGAGAGAAACTTCCTATGGCTTGGGGTGTACCACAATAGACTACTTTGACACTAGAAATCAATATTTACCAATATGCAAAAGAAGCCAAACATATAACACTAAGGGATATCAAATCGTACCTTGTTCCGGACGGTTGAAGTAGATCCTCGTTGAGCTTTCTAATTCACGCTTGTATTAGCGATTCGCTCTCAACGACAACAAACAAGACAAGCATGCTATATAATAGTGTGTTAGACCTACTCTAGAATATATATTAAATGATCCATAAACAATTAAATACATCCATGGATTCAACATTCATATTCAATTGCACATAATTTGACAGGAAAAGATATTTCTATTAACAAAATCGGAGATTACAATAGTGACAACCTCTGTTGGCATGTCTATGAACCGGAGAAACCAAGTCCTCCACCTAGGCCTCCACCACCTCAATCCTCCATCTCTCAATAGCAAGCTCACAAGCCAAGGAAAGCTTGGGAAGAACACAAAGTGATCCAAAGGGACAAAGGGATGCACACTCAAGTATATGCAAACTGTGGCAACAATGGACTATAGTTTACTTGCTCTTCAATTCCTCCTTATCAATGTATCCAAGGGGTTCCTTATATAGCTCTTCAAAAGGGCAATGAAGGGTTGAATCTAAGCATTCTCAAGGCATTTGGAAGGCCACGAGTCAATTTATTTGGAATCCTATGAGGAAAACTCCAAAAATATTTGGACTTATGCACACATCTCGATGTACTTGGGTTTGAGGTCAAAAGTCATGTGTACACGTGAGTATGGGATTAAAATTCGCATACAACAATAAACAGGGGTTTTTAAGGGATGAAATTGGAACATCAAAGGATAATATGAGTCCATGGGGTCTAAAGAGTCTGCAAAGGGACAGGGAAGGCCATCAATATGTGATCAACTGTGTGGTAAAATCAGATATAACAAGAGGTTTCGAATGTTAAATTGCAAGGACATGAATACTTCGATGACAACAAACTTGAAGTTATTGAATGATGATACTTTGGAAAATGTAGATGCCACCTTGTATAGACATATTATTGGTTCATTGATGTACTTAACCAATACAAGACCAGATATATGTTTTGTTGTAAACACACTAAGTCAGTACATGGTGAATCCCAAACATATTCACCTGATAGGAGAAAAACATGCGATGAGGTATGTAAAGGGAAGTTTAGATTATGGGCTCAGATATACATCAGATGGTGAGATTAGACTACATGGGTTCACAGATTTGGATTGGGAAGGAAGTGCTAAAGATAGAAAGAGCACCTTAGGATGTTGTTTTAGTTTGGGAGCAGACATGATCTCATGGTTTAGTAGAAAGCAGACCACTATTGCACTTAGCACAATGAAAGCAGAATAAATTGTTGCTTGTTCAGCTGTTAGTGAAGCAGTACGGCTTCGAAAGATGTTGGCAGGCTTATTTTATGAAGAGATAGATGTTACTAATATCCTTTTTGATAATCAGAGTTGTATCAAGATGAAAAAAAATATAGTATTTCATGATAAGTCAAAACATATTGAAGTGAGATATTACTTCATTTGGGACATGGTCCAGAAAAGAGTTGTAAAGCTCAAGTATGTTCCTACAAAGGAACAAGTGGCAGATATGTTGACTAAGCCTCTATCTCATGTAAAGTTTGAATACTTTTGAGACAAGCTTGTTGTAGTCCAAAAGGACCTCTCTCGAAAGAGGGAGTGATTGTAGATGGAAGAAGGATGCAGTGGTGAGTAGCTCAGTCTAGAGTAGGGTAAGTCTGGCTAGGACTGTTTGGCTTGAAAGGGTTAGTCAGACAAGGCCTATTGATCCTAGGGGGATTGTATGTCTGGCTAGATCATTTTAACCCAAGTGGGTTTGTAAGCCAGGACAAGGCTTGTTGGTCCCCAGGAAGATCCATCTATCTAACTAGGCTTGTTGGCTCAAAAGGGTTAGTAAGTTAGAAAAAATGCCCAGGTGGATTTACCAAAGAACTCACCGTGACTCTGCTCTGAGATAGTTAGAGGGAAGGATGGTTGTTATAGTAGTGCTATATTGTTGATTGATGATATGGTTTCTTTCAGTAGTGGTATACTGATGACTGTTGAGATGTTTAGTTCAATGCTATTATACTAATGACTACTGAGATGATTTGTTCAGCATTGGTGTGCTGGTTGTTGAGATGGTTGATTCAGTATTGTTATACTGATGATTGATTGAGATATATGCTTCAATATTATTATGCTAGTGATAGTTTCAGTATTGTTGTACTGTTGATTGATTGAGATGTATGCTTCACTATTGTTATACTGATTATTGATTGAGATGTATGCTTCAATATTGTTATACTGATGATTGTTGAGATGTTTACTGTGTTATCACACTAATGATTTTTTATATGTTTACAGTGTTGTCACACTAATGATTATTGAGATGATTGCTGAGATGTTAGACTGATAGATGCTTAGATGTTTATTGAGATATTTTCAGTGTTGTTACACCGATTGATGTGATAGTTTCTGTATTCCTATACTGATGTGACAAACTCAATATCTCTATACTGATTATGTTGTTTATGATGGTGTTTTGCCAACATCTCTATGTTGGTAATGCAGATGATGATCTAGCACTACAGATGATTTGGTTTTTAGCACTAACATGCTAATGATGTTGTTGATTGTTTTAGTATTTATATATTGTTGATGCAGATGATGATGTTTCAGTATTTCCATACTGAATATATAGATTATGATGTTTCAGTGTTTCCATACTGAATATATAGATTATGATGTTTCAGTATTTCCATACTGAATATACAAATGATGATGTTTCAGTATTTACATACTGAATATGCAGATCATGGTGCCTCGGTGTTTACATACTGAAGATGCAGATGATGATACTTATAATGCAGATGAAGATGGATTCAGTATTCACATACTAGAGATGCAGATGATGATGTTTCAATATTCACATACTAAAGATGCAAATGATGATGGTTCAGATGATGATGTTACAGATGTTGGTTCAGTGTTTACACACTGATGTTGGCAAGTGGATGATTCAGAATATGTTCCAGTATTCACATAATAATACTATAGAATATGGTCCAGAAGATGAAGCAACAGATGATGATGATCTAGAAGATGATTCAACACTCATAGGTTGATGCTGCAAGAGATGATCCAAAAGATGACAAGAAGATGATTGAAGAAATATGAGTGCAGAAGATGATCCAGCTGATATTGATGATAAATATGTATGATGATTTATCAAAACTTCCTATGAGATACATAGTCTAACCAGTCATTTGTACAGTTGTAATAGTAGCAGTTGCTACTACAATTGAATACCTTCCTAGTTAAGAGGGAGTGTTAAAATAATGTAACTTCAGAAGAAATTCTTGATGTATTGTATTCCTCCTACAAGAGATGATTTTGGTCTTGTTAGAGTCA
Source organism: Pseudotsuga menziesii (assembly GCA_001517045.1). NCBI lineage: Eukaryota > Viridiplantae > Streptophyta > Pinopsida > Pinales > Pinaceae > Pseudotsuga > Pseudotsuga menziesii. The sequence goes on along the minus strand of LPNX010512830.1, from coordinate 298,562 downwards.
TTGAAGGATACAATGTAACCCTCCGAATGTAAGTTAGGTCAATAGTACCCAATTGTTAATATAATAAATGCTAGTGAAGTTGGTCTAGTCAGTTAGTGAAGTCGGCCCCACCAACATAGAGGTCAAGTCAACAAAATAATATAAATAGGGAGGTTCTCTCCTTCATTTGTACTCACTCACTCAAGTTGTTTTTGAAAGAGACAGAAGAATTAGTGCACCAAAAAGAAGTTAGAATCAGTTGTCTAGGATTTACACTACTCTGGTCAAGATCTATATTGAGGAATTTTTACGGGGTTTTCCCCTTGTGGTTTCCCCGAGGAAAATATTTGTGTTGTTGTGTTCTTGTGTTCTTATGTTTTATATGTTTGTTGTTATTTCAGTGATCTTCTAGTGATAATTTGTTTTAATATATCATCTAATCAAATTGATAAAAATTAACATGATAGACTCAAAAAATTATTAAGAGACTAACAAACAACAATAGATTGATAAAGCCAAGGGATATGTTTTAGAGGCCATGTATGGTAGATGGATGCACCCTCCTTAAAATTGGATGCCTATAAGCTAAATGGGTTGTGTGTAGTGGAAACGCTCTAGTAATGTCTGCAAAGTTTCCAACATGCCATACAGTTAAAAGCTATACTGAAATGAGAGGTTTCCATGGGACCATGTTGTTAACCACATGGCATTACTGGGTGTTTCACATGAAAACAAAGATTGGGTAAAATCCAAATCCCCAATAGAGAAAGAAGTGAATTTTTTTGGGTTAGCATGACTTCGTGATGTTTCTATATAAAATCCAATGATGAACACAATCCATCACCACCATTCATGGTCGTAGATGCATCCATGCCCATTTATCCTAATCAACTATCAGCTAATCAGAAAGCAGCAAGTATTATTTTTTCCATAAAGACACTTTTATAATGAAATAGATGGGGTTTTTTCGGTAAAGAATGTGTTGGTGTTACTAGAATTTGTAGTACGATGTTATCTCTAGGAAATTGAGCTGAACATGGCATAAACTGAGATGAACAATAAACAGAACATAGATGACAACCACTCTAGGACTGCACAGTCGCAAAAGCGAGTTGAAAAATAAGATGAACAAACTATTTAAATAGCAATTCACAATGCATGAAAAAAATAGGATTATAATGTTAACCTATAATGAAAATGCAAAAGACACTAAATTTATGTCCTTTTCACAAAAAATGCAAATTTTACAAGGGGCAATTGAATAACACGAGTCACATTTGCAAAGCATGAAAGTTTTCTATAGTTTGAATCATTGAAAGATTTAAATATCCCTTTGGCAAATCCCACATCAAAACACTAACTTTGAGTTATAGTGCATACTATGCCTAAACTAATTTCAACTCAATTTCCCAGAGCCAACATCGTATTACAAATGCTAGTAAAATCAACACATTCTTTATCGAAAAAAAAAACCATGTATTTCATAACAACCAAAGTGAAATCATTTCTTGTTTTATTCCATTCTATCTTTTTATTTATTTTGTAGTTGAATAGGAGATTTACCACATGAATCTGAAATTGATTCCCAAATTTGCTATACTTTTTTATTTAATTAATATGGATATGGAACAGACTATCCAGCTATTTAGTTTCAAGGAAAAAAAACATTTAATATCTCCAAAATTCTGCACATTTCATTCTATACATGTATTTTTAAACGTAGAACAAATATGTGGGAATATAATAAACCCACTTCATAACTTAGGATAAAATATTTAATCAATTTTGATTAATTTCCTACCCACTAGCCTAGATAGATGGAATCCACTTAGACTGCATGGTCAACAATTTCCATACATACCCCAAAAGTGCTTTAATCTTGATTTTGGGTTGATCCCATCTACTTTATTGACTGCCAGAATTAGTAACTTTGATTTCCTGCAGATTCTGTCTTTTACTGTTTTATTCCAGCTTTTCGTGGATAAGGTAAAGCTAGTCAACTAGGAAACTGTTATCTTTTGTTGCCAACCCATCCTCCATGATTTTCTCTCCATATTCCATGAATAACATTTTTTTCCATCATACAAGACAACTCACTCATGATTTTTCTAATTCGTGAGGTCCTTGACTGATTTGGGAAGTGCTTTATCCACCTATGGGGGTTTATCATTTTTAGTAAGTATGATTTATGAGCTAGCAATGAGATGTCTTCCATAAAATCAAATATCTTTTATAAGGATGTATTACTAGTGCAATAATATCAATTATCATTTATTGATAATTCATTAATGTGTGTTTGTTGTAATCTCACAGATCACATAAGGTTACCAATAATACACACTAAAACATGTATAAATATAACACAGAGACAAGAGATAAGAACAAATAGGTGAATAAACAGATTATATTATATAAATGAGTCCATAGAACACAGAGAACTGAACTGAGTTTTCATCTGGCTCAACAGCCTAATATATATGATTACAGAATGGTTACAAAATAACTATCTGTCGGTTCGGTGAACCGACACGACCTTTAGGTTGTCGACCTAATTTCTATATTTTAGTCGGCCGACCGACTTAGTCGGTTGGTCGACTAAGTCGGCCCATCGACTTAGTCGACTGAACGACTAAGTCAGCTCTCATTCAAGTCGATTTATGGACTTGCTCCTTCTACAGTGTTCATCAATTCCTCTTCTTCTTTCCTTATGCTAATTCTCTGCAATTCCCAGTGAGGTTAATTGTGTGCTTAGATTCTTACATTATTTATATAATTCTTGTTGCCATCAAGGATCTAGAATTATGACATGGTATGAAATATTTGGGAGTTCATAAATTAATTCTCCTTTTCAGATTTGCAGGTTTATTTGCAGGTGCAACAACTTCTATATGGATTTGAAAGTTCCTCCACTATCGCCTTTCAACTATGTTGATTTGAAGCCAAAGATGAGTGCATAATTGAAGAGACAATGTCTCTTTGCTGTCTCCATCGATGCTTTGAGCGAACCTGGGTCTTATGAATAGAATATTGACTTGCTAAATAATTCTGATAGAGCTTAACGAATTATGTGTCTGGCAATGTCTCCATATATACATAATCTCATAGATTATGTTGAGTATCCAATTGATATTTGGAGAAATTTGGACAAAGCTTTTGCTATTTAGGAAGTAGAATATGAAGCATGGAGCGAACCCAACATCTCCTCATGTTCTCTCTCTCAAGATGTCTTAGCCTCTACATTATCTGATGAATTTATTCATGATGCAGAAGTCTCTCATACAGTTTCTATTGCTGCTACCCTCTTTGATTTGAATGCTTCCTTCTTCAATCAAGAAGAAAATATTGAAGAGTCATCTTTTTCTGTACCTTTTTAATTAGAATATCCTAAATCATATTCTTGTGATGTTGAGGATTAAAAAGAAGTGATTACTGGAGATGTTATTGCTATTGATCATGATTCACTCACACATTCAGTGTTCTCTATGTCTTCTATCATATATTTTGAGATATATGTGCTAGATCCTTCACACTTTGTGCATACTTGATGCGGGAGCATCCTTCTCTCCATTTCAAATTCCAAGCTCAATGTTGAATCAGGCCTAGAAAGGGTATTCAAAATATGAATCGATGGTTTCCGAACCATCACATTGTAAATAACCTATGTTTATTTGATTCTAAATGATGGTGAGTTAGTTGAGTGAGTCACTAGGTGGATGATGAGTCAATTGATGAATCATGTACCAAATCCCTCAATTAGGGAAGCGAGTCATAGGATAAGATTTAAGGTTTATTGTATTCGGGATTTGTTAGCAGATTATGTGGATCTGAACAAGAATGGTTCATGAATCTTGTTGTGTATATATGTAAGCCTACGAATCATAGTATAGGGAGGAGAGAAGAGACTGGGAAAAAGAGATATACAGAGGATAGATAGAGGTCAGTAGGGAATGTAGGAGTCATGGAAGGCCAATTAAAGATATACCAAGTTTTAGGAGATCAGATTATAGGTTCTGAGACAAATTGAATGTATAATTTCCTTGTGTAAATGAATAAAAATCCTATTCGGCATATCTCTCTATGTGTGAATGAATTCAGTTTGAATGTATAAATTTTTGAACTAACAGTTTGGATAAATTATCTATCCATATGTGAAAATCTTGTATATGAATTCAAGGTTTCTGAAAGTGGGAGAAGCAAAGATCGATGGATCGATGCTCTGATCCATTGAAGGAGTTAGATGAATGATCCTTTGAGGATTTTATAAATGAATGAGTGTGTGTATTAACCCTGTTGGAGGTCAAGGAGCCAAAATCGATCATTAAAGGATCGAGGAAGATGGAGATTCAAACCTGTGCGTGGCTTGATTGATTAAATAAAATCGATTCCGCAGATGCATAAGTAAGATCTTAACTAGTCTCCTTGAGAAAGATCGTATGCTGGGGAATGATCTTAGAAGAAGATCAATGGTCACGATCAAATCCTGAAAGATAAAGGTGTAAGGAAGATAAAGGATCCGAAAAGATAAGATGAGATATGAATCTGATCTCAGATCAATGGTCAGGAAGGAATCCAAATGAAATCAACAGTTGCAAAGAATTGCAGAAGTTCAACTTTTGGAAAAGTTGGATCTGCAATCCGCAATCTGATTGCGAAAAGGATTGTTGTGGCTTCATAATTGCGGAAGTCAAATTTAAGTTGTAAATCCACATATTGCATTCGGCATTGTGGAAAAGGTGAATTGCGAAAATCCAGTTGCAGAAGAGAACATGCGAAAAGGGTGGTGCGGAAACAGAAAATTGTGGAAAGTTAGAAGGTGAAACAGATAGTTGCGGAAACCCAAAAATTGAAGGATTAGGGTTGCATACGAAGGTTTAACACATAAATTTGGTTGTCAAGAAGGGTTTAAAGTCCCTCCATGCTCCGAAGTTCATGTGTTTGATCTCAGAGGTGGAAAAACCATGCCACCAAGGTGGGGTTAGCATTAGTTTGGTATCAAAGCAGGACAAGGATTCTGCGTAAGAGGTAAATAAATTTCTGATTTCAATTCATTTTAAAGTTAAAGACTAACAATTGTATTGAGAAGGTTAGTCAAGTGAGAGTGTTCAGAATTGATTGTAGACATAGGATGTGTGGTTAAATTTGATGATTAGCCATAGGAGAATACATAAGAAATCCTTTGGAAGGATATGATTTGACAAGTATAAGCATGGAGTTATGATGCATGGAAGAGTATTGAGTCAAACTACTCTTGAGAAATTGAAGAAAGCAAAGGTAAGGCATTTCTGCAAATTTTTATTGAATTTCAAGATTGATAGTTGTGAGGGTGTATGTTCAGTCTTGTGCAAGGGATCATAGCACATATTGGGGAGGAGGAGTATAGCCTCTGCAGTATGAGAAATTGCAGAAAGTGGCTATAATCCAGAGACAAGAAAGGAGAGTACAGATGAAAAAGATCAAGAAGAAGATCTTTTGAAGATAATAGTGGAGATATCTTCAGCCAATTGTACAAGTGGAAATTCTAAAGGTATGGACTAATTGATGTTTGTATTTAACTCTCGTTATATAGGAAATATTTGACAACAACAAAGATCAGAGAAGTTTTTGAGAAGAGGAAAGAGGAAGTAGTGGTAGAACCTGAGAAATCCAACAGAGGTTGGACAAAAGAGGACTAGTATATGTTCTAAAAAAAGAGGAGTGGACCTATAGAATCCAAGAAGAGAAAAGCAAATGCTCAAAAGGTTCTAGTGAGAGGACCACATATACCAAAAGGATAAGCTCAAGGAGAGATAGCTTGTTGAGGTATAGAAAACAAGTATCGATACTTGTTGAAGGTGAAGTCTTTGTTACAGTCCACAAGTGGACAAGATAAAGTTCACAAAAGAGAGGGAGATAGAGACAATGACTACTGAAGGTCATTGCAGGGATTCAGAGGAAATCCACAAGAGAAGAAAGAAGAGAGAAAGACAAGAATAATGTAGCAGGGAGTTGCTAGAGTTAGCAAAAGACATTTTGTTCTTTGAGAAGCATATGTAAGCTTATGAAGAAGAAAACCAGAGGTATGGTTGGGTCATGAAAAGGGAGGTAAGATGGCATTCAATACAGGTGAAGCTACAACAAAATATGTTTGCTGAATTGAAGAAAGAACTCAGAGAAGTTGAATCTAAGATGGAGCTTTCATATTGTGAACCTGAACAAGGTCCTTTTCTTGGAGAGGGTGATGAAGCAGAAAAAGATAGACCAATTGAGAGCCTCATAAATTCTGTAAAGAATACAGATAAAATTATGGAGGAAATGACTGTGAGGTCGAATGAGACCAAAAGGTCTTATGTTTTTTAGACTGATGATTTTTTATGATTGCAGGTTTTGTTGCAAATGATGGACAGTCCTTTGAAATTGTCTTAAAATTTGATGAAGTCAAATATGATGAAGATAGTCTCTCAAAAGAATAAAGGTCTAAAGTATTGCAGCAAAAGGAACTCATTAATGAGTTGCTTGATGGAGGAACACAGTCAGTTGAAGATGATCTGAAGATGAAGGAAGAAAAATAAATGTGCAAAGACATTTCTACAAGGCATGATCAAAATTGTATTCTGGTGAAGGAGAGAGTTGAAGAGTGTATACAGCCTGTATATCAGACCATTGGAGAAATAGGTGATTGTGACAGATTGATGTTGTGTTCGTACCAACACAACAAGGAGATTCCAAAGGAAATATCTACAAGGACTTCAGAGTCTCATGTTTTTTAAACTAATTATTGGTGTATGACTGCAGATATTGAAGAACACTTAAAATATGTGTCTATGCAAGTTGTTGAGCATAGGATGGATGCTTTGAGGAAAAAAGGAAAAATAAAAATTAGACCATTGACAGAAGAATATGTTCACTGTTGTTTAGTAGAACATAAAATCATCTTAGAAGAAGATGGTGTAGCTGAAAGTATCATGAACTATTTGGAGAGTTCAAATCAGCAAGAGAATATGCTGATAAGAAAGTCAATGGGAGATAAAAATTTCAATATTTTTGAAATTAATGAATTATGTATATCTGCAAGAATAACATGTGATGAACCTTGTGAGGTTGTCCCAGAGGAAAAAGAAGAAGAAGGAGAGTAACCATGTATTCTTGACATGGACCAAAGCCAGAAGTTTGCTCTGGGATTGAAGAACAAGATGACATGGTCTCATGGAGATATACAAAAGAGAACACTTGCATATTTTGACAGTGGTTTTGCTGACAGAGAGGGGGAGAAATTTGTCATGACACATGAAAATACTATATTGTCTCAAAAGGTTGATCAATACCTCAAAGAAATTACTGTTGCGGGGTTGGTTAATGAAGACATAGGAAAGTTTTCTAACTTCAAAAATTATGATGAAGAGTTAGAAATGTTAGAAGACTGGTTGATCAATCCAAGGGTTGATAAACGTGACTGCTTAATGTTTGATGACATCATTGGAAAATAGTAGAAAATGGATAAAAGCACTGAATTATTTTATAATTTAGTGGATAGCACCAGAGAGTCAAGAGGACAGCTACAGTTTCAGGAAAAAAAGATGCAGGTGTCATTAGAGGAAATTTGGGGTCTAAAATGGGCCTTATAAGAAAACGTGCCAACAATCAGTTCTTGTGAGTTGGAATTCAAGAACCAATAGAATTTCAATAAAATGAGTCAACAATAATGGTTGAATTAACATATTTGTCATAAAAAAACTAATTTTTTTTGTTCGTATTTTCGACATATCTCCCTGTGTTTTTACTCAGATTTCAATCGGGAGAGCTATTTGGATGTGGAATTTGATTCTACATCCAACTATTAACCACACTTCATACTTTTGACAGACCCCCCTACCCCAAAAACAAAAAATACCTGAAAAAATGTGATGATGACATCATCATCACGTTTTTTCAGGTATTTCTTGTTTTTGGGGTAGCAAGATCCATCAAAAGTATGTAGTGTGGGTACTCGTTGGATATAGAATCCAATTACTCATCCAACGAGCTCTCTCGATCAAAATTTGAGTAAAAACACAGGGAGATATGTCGAAAATACGAACACAAAAAGTAGTCTTTTTCTTTCTTCCTCCAAAATTAATAAATATTATTTTATTATTTTAACTATTATTTTCTTATTTTCCTTAGGAGGCCCATTTTAGACCCCAAAATTCCTCTAATGACCAACCAAAGGATAGACTGGACATGGAGATTGAAGAATTAAGGTTGTTGATGGTGAAGATGTCTCAAAGAAGGCATCAGGAAAGAATGAAGATTTTCATTAGCAAATCAAAGAAGCAAAGCAGTAGGAGAAGATAGATGACAGAAGGAGATGGCATAAGAAAAGATAATGGAGCATTGCAACATAAAATTTGGAAACCAAGAGAACTGAAGATGACAAAGACAAACCTACATAATAATATGGATGATCTGCTACAGAACAAGGTTTGGCATCCAAGCATACTGAAGATGGAAGGTTATGACCAGAAGGTCATATTTCTTTCTTCCTAGGGAGTCTGATACAGGAGCATCCTGCACTCCATTTCAAATTCCAAGCTCAATGTTGGATCAGGCCTAGAAAGGGTCTTAAAAATCTCAATCTATGGTCTTCTAACCATCACATTGTAAATAACCTATGTTTATTTGATTCTAGATGATGGTGAGTCAGTTGAGTGATTCACTAGGTGGATGGTGAGTCAATTTATGAATCATGTACCAAATCCCTCAATTAGGGAAGCGAGTCATAGGATAATATTTAAGGTTTATTGTAATCAGGATTTGTTAGCTGATTATGTGGATCTAAACTAGAATGGTTCATGAATCTTGTTGTGTATATATGTAAGCCTATGAGGCATAGTAGAGGGAGGAGAGAAGAGACAGGGAAAACGAGAGATACAGAGGATAGATAGAGGTCATTAGGGCCTCTAGGAGTCATGGAAGGCCAATTAAAGATATATCAGGCCTTAGGAGATCAAAACGTAGGTTATGAGAAAAATTGAATGTATAATTTCCTTGTGTAAATGAAGAAAAAACCTATTCGACATATCTCTGTATGTGTGAATGAATTCAGTTTGAATGTATAAATTCATGAACTAAATGTTTGCATAAATTCTCTATCCATATGTGAAAATCATGTATATGAATTCAAGGTTTCTAAAAGCAGGAGAAGCAGAGATTGATGGATCGATGCTCTGATCCATCGAAGGAGTTAGATGAATGATCCTTTGAGGATTTTATAAATGAATGTGTGCATGTATTAACCCTGTTGCAGGTCAAGGAGATGAATTCGATCATTGAAGGATAAAGGAAGATGGAGATTCAATCCTGTGCATGGCTTGATTGATTGAATAAAATCAATTTTGCAGATGCATAAGTAAAATCTTAACTAGTCACCTTGAGAAAGATCGAACGCCGGGGAATGATCTTAGAAGAAGATCAACGGTCACGATCAAATCTCACAAAAGAAAGGTGTAAGGAAGATAAAGGATACGCAAAGATAAGATGATATCTACATCTGTTCTCAGAACAATGGTCATAAAGGAAGCCGCATGAAATCAATGGTCGTAAAGAATTATGGAAAAGGAATTGCGGGAGGGAAATTGCAAAAGTTCAACTTCTGGAAAAGTTGGATCCACAATCTGCAATACGATTGCGAAAAGGAGAGTTGCGCCCACATAATTGTGGAATTCAAATTTAAGTTGTAAAGCCGCATCCCGCATTCCGCATTGCAAAAAAGGTGAATTGCGGAAAGCCCGTTGTGGAAGAGAGCACGCAGAAAAGGTGGTGCGGAAACATAAAATTGTGGAAAGGTGGAAGGTGAAACAGATAGTTGCGGAAATCCAAAAATGGAAAAATTAGGGTTTCATAAGAAGGTTTAGCATAAGAATTTGGATATCATGAAGGGTTTAAAATCCCTCCATGCTCCGAAGTTCATGTGTTTGATCTCAGAGGTGGAAAAAGCATGCCACCAAGGTGGGGCTAGCATCAGTTTGGTATTAGATCAAGACAAGGATTTTGCGTAAGAGGTAAATAAATTTCTAATTTCAATTCATTTTTAAGTTAAAGACTAACAATTGTATTGAGAAGGTTAGTCAAGTGAGAGTATTCAGAATTGATTGCAGACATAGGATGTGTGGTTAAATTTGATGATTAGCCACTGGAGAATACATAAGAAATCCTTTGGAAGGATATGATTTGATAGGTATAAGCATGGAGTTATGATGCATGGGAAGAGTATTGAGTCAAACTACTCTTGAGCAATTGAAGAAAGAAAAGGTAAGGCATTTCTGTAAATTTTTATTGAATTTGAAGATTGATAGTTGTGAGGGTGTATGTTCAGTCTTGTGCAAGTGATCAAAGCAGATATAGGGGAGGAGGAGTATAGGCTCTGTCGTAGGATAAATTTCAGATAGTGGCTATAATATAGAGACAAGAAAGGAGAGTATAGATGAAAAATATCAATAAGATATCTTGGAGATAATAGTGGAGATATCTTTAGCCAACTGTATAAGTGGAAATTCTAAAGGTATGGACTAATTGATGTTTGTAATTAACTCTGGTTATATAGGAAATATTTGACAGCAACAAATACCCGAGAAGTTCTTGAGAAGAGGAAAGAGGAAGTAGTAATAGAACCTAATAAATCCAACAGATGTTGGACAAAAGAGGACTAGTACTTGTTCTCAAAAAAGAGGTGTGGACCTGCAGAAGCCAAGAAGAGAAAAGTAAATCCTCAAAAGGTTCTAGTGAGAGGACCAGATATACCAAAAGGAAAAGCTCAAGGAGAGATAGCTTGCTGAGGTATAGCAAAAAAGAATGGAGACTTGTTGAAGATGAAGGCTTAGTTACATTCCACAAGTGGACTAGATGAAGTTCACAAAAGAGAGGGAGATAGAGACAATGACTACTGAAGGTCATTGCATGGTTTTAGAGGAAATCCACAACAGAATAAAGAAGAGTGAAAGACAAGAATAATGTAACAGGGAGTAACTACAGTTACAAAAATACATTTTGTGCTTTGAGAAGCATATGCAAGCTGCTGAAGAAGAAAACCAGAGGTATGGTTGGGTCATGAAAAGGGAGGTAAGATGGTATTCACTGCAGGGGAAGCTACAACAAAAGATGTTTGCTGAATTGAAGAAAGAACTAGTAGAAGTTGAATCTGATATGGAGATTTCATATTTTGAACCTGGACAGGGTCCTTTGCTTGGAGAGGATGATGAAGCAAAAAAAGAGAGACCAATTGAGAGTCTCATAAATTTTGTAAAGAATACAGATAAACTTATGGAGGAAATGACTGTGAGGTCGAATGAGACCAAAAGGTATTATGTTTTTTAGACTGATGATTTGTTTGTGATTGCAGGTTTTGTTGCAAATGATGGGCACTCCTTTGAAATTGTCTTAAAATTTGATGAATTCAAATATGATGAATATAGTATCTCAAATGAAGAAAGGTCTGAAGTATTGCAGCAAAAGGAACTCATTGATGAGTTGCTTGATGGAGGAACGCAATCAGTTGAAGATTATCTGAAGATGAAGGAAGAAAAAGAAATGTGCAAAGACATTTCTACAAGGCAGGATCAAAATCATATTCTGGTGAAGGAGAGAGTTTAAGAGTGTATACATCCTGTGTATCGGATCATTGGAGAAATAGGTGATGGTGACATATTGATGTTGTGTTCGGACCAAAACAAATAGGTTATGGTGACATATCGATGTTGTGATGGTGACATATTGATGTTGTGTTCGGCATATTTATGTATGTGTGAATGAATTTAATTTGAATGTATAAATTTGTGAAATAAATGTTTGGATAAATTCATTGTCCATATGTGAAAATATTTATATGAATTTAGGGTTTCTGAAAGCAGGAGAAGCAGATATCGATGGATCGATCCTCTGATCTATCGAAGGAGTTAGATGAATGATCCTTTGAGGATTTTATAAATGAATGCGTGCGTGTATTAACCCTGTTGCAGGTCAAGAAGCAGAATTTGATCATTGAAGGATCAAGGAAGATGGAGATTCAAGCCTGTGCGTGGCTTGATTTATTAAAGGAAATTGATTCTGCAGATGCGTAGGTAAAATATTAACTAGACTCCTTGAGAAAGATCGGACGTTGGGGAATGATCTTATAAGAAGATCAATTGTCGCGATCAAATCCCGTAAGAGAAAGGTGTAAGGAAGATAAAGGATCTGCAAAGATAAGATGAGATTCGCATTTGATCTCAGATCAAAGGTCAGGAAGGAATCCACACGAAATCAACGATTGTAAAGAATTGCAGAAAAGGGATTGCGAAATTTCAACTTCTGGAAAAGTTGGATCCACAATGTGCAATGTGCAATCCGATTGCGGAAAGGAGTGTTGCAGCCGCATAATTGCGGAACTCAAAGTTAGTTTGTAAAACTGTATCCCGTATTCTGCATTGCAGAAAAGGTGAATTACAAAAATCCCGTTGCGAAAGAGAGCATGCAGAAAGGGTGGTGCGAAAATAGAAAATTGTGGAAAGTTGGAAGGTGAAACAGATAGTTGCGGAAACCCAAAAATGGAAGGATTAGGGTTGCATAAGAAGGTTTAACACAACAATTTGGCTATCAGGAAGGGTTTAAAGTCCCTCCATTCTCTGAATTTCATGTGTTTTATCTTAGATGTGGAAAAAGCATGCCACCAAGGTGGGGTTGGAATCAATACGTCTCTCTTTGATGGTGCACAACTCAATTATTTCCTAGATGTTTTCGTAGGAAAATAAATACCTATTAGTTTCTTTCCACTTACCATACTTGATCTCATGCACTTCTACATCTCCTCCCTTATTCTTGGAAACAATCCTCAAATCCTCCTTGAATATTTTGAACATCTCCTTCCTTCCTCCTTTCATACTTATACTACAGAGGATTCGTTATCAGTGTATTCCCATGAGTCTACTTATTTCCTTATATGCATTCTTTTGGATTCTTTGGAATTTAGATAAACCCATGGAGCCCTTTCATTCACACTCTTTGATCATATGGCTTCTCTATGTTCCTACATGATCACTTGCACACATCCTCTTTGTGTACATGAAGTTGGAGACCTCATACATTTGCTTGGACTCTTATTTCACCTATCTGGAGATAATTTCATCTTGATTGGTTCAAATTTCAAGTCATTACATCATCTTGGAGCTGATTACAACTCTCAAGGGCTTTCACATCATTGGATCTCAATTGTTCTACATGGTCCCAGTTTCCATCCTGCACTTGTTCTTGATCCATGTGAGAAAATTTCTCTTCTTCCCAAGAATAAGATCCCTCCAGACATCATCATTTAGTTTGGAGCACCATCAACAATGATTCAACATTTTTTGTTTTCTTGTCACGTCCTTTCTTGAGGGAGGAATTTCCCTGTGTGGTTTTTCCTATTTCCTTAGTTTTTTGGACATAATAATTATAAAGGGTGACCATAGCCTTGTTGATGGTTCCTATATGAATCTATATTTCTAGCATAAACATCATAAAGTCTGACTTAAAGGGGGGTGTGGGAATATAATAAACCCACTTCATAACTTAGGATAAAATATTTAATCAATTTTGATTAATTTCCTACCCACTATCCTAAATAGTTGGCATCCACGTGCACTACATAGTCAACAATTGCCATATATACCCCAGGAATGCTTTAATCCTGATTTTGGGTTGATCTTGTCTACTTTATTAACTATCGGAATTAGTAACTGTGCTTTCATGCAAATTATGTCTTTTGCTGCTTTATTCTATCTTTTCTGTGGATAAGGTAAAGCTAGTCAACTAAGAAACTGTTATCTTTTGTTGCCAACCCATCCTCCATAATTTTCGATCCATATACCAAGATTAGCATGTTTTTCCATCATACATGACAACTCACTCATGATTTTTTTAACTAGTGAGGTCCTTGACTAATTTGGGAAGTGCTTTATCCACCTATGGGAGTTTATCATATTTAGTAAGTCTGATTTATGAGCTAGCAATGAGTTGTCTTCCATCAACTCAAATATTATTTATAAGGATGTATTACAAGTGTAATAATATCAACTATAATTTATTGATCATTCATTAATGTGTGTTCATTAATTCTTATTCTTCTCTCCTTATGCTAATTCTCTACAATTCCCAGTGAGGTTAATTGTGTGCTTGGATTCTTATCTTGTTTATGGAATTATTGTTGCCATCAAGGCTTTATAATTATGACAAGATAAAGGACCACACCAACCTAGCATAGATCCATATACGCAAAAAAAAAGCGCACAAACACATGTTAACTAGACATGTGTTTATACCTTTTATTGACACCCTATATCATTTAAATTATAAACAAACAATTATGTTAAAAAAGAGGCAGAACCCTAATCTGGAAATGCATGGAGAAGATGAGGGCTACACATTCCAATTTTGTCGAAAAAACAAGGTGCACATGCAATAGTATACTCAACATTTTTTTTAACCATGAAAATAGAAGAAACTCCACAAATAAACATAACCAATGGAACGATGTTGAAGGAAAACCGAGGGATGTGCACTCAAACAATAATAAAAAATGCCACAGCAGGGGTATCAATGGACAGAGCTGACACCAATATGTTTTGGTGAGACCTTGAAAGAAGAACCTTTATGGAATTAATTATTCCACTGCCTTGCTAATTGGCCACCAAAATAGCGAAGAGCCATTTCCCCACTATCACCACCACACTGACTTGTGTATTGAATGTTTGAAGGAAGCCACTGCTCTGATTTTTCATCTCATAAATTAGTGAAAGGGGCAGCGCATCATATCAATCTTTTAAGGGGAATTATTATCATATTTTTTTACTGAAGGGGATTTGAAGAATCATTACCAGCAACCACATTCATTTATTGGATCTATGTAAGGGTGACGTAGTCTTGATTTTATCAGCCTGTAAATGTCAAAGAAACAAAGTATTATTATTAGAGTTAGTTTTTTGGTGTAGTGAAGAGCCAAGTTTAGTTAATGAACCGGTATTAGAAATGTGTGTGTGTGTGTGTGATCTTGGCTTTAATCAATCAATCGAATAATCGAAAAGAATTTCTATAGACATTCAAGTTTTTACTCTGTAATTTTGTGATGCTCTGTTTTATGAGTTTGTAAACTTATTGTGAAACATTTAGCTATGATTTTGTTGTAGCAATTTTATATTTTACTATGGAAGTGTTTAGTTTTGTTATTACAATATAAGATCATAGCATTGTGTTATTTTTATGATTGTAATGAATTTGTTGGCGATGTTATTGAATGCAATTATACATTCCTGTAGATGACTGTTTGTTGTGACAATGTGATGAAGTAATTAACAAATTGTTGAAGTCGTTATAAAAGGATTAGTTAGTATTTTTTACTGTGAATGAGTTAAATGAGTCCAAGTGTTGAACAAAATATCAATTTAAGTTTTATGAAAGTAGGGATTATCAAAACAAAGTTAAAATTACTTGTTGTTACTTGTTGGTTGTAGCATGTTGTATGTTGTTACTCATTGGTTGTAGCATGTTGTGTGTTGTTACTTGTGTATAACTTGTTGCTACTAATCCTGTATGTCTTGATTTGAAGTTTTAATAGATTTGTAAGTGTTAGTACTAAGATTAACACTCCCCTGGATTCCTTCAAACCTAACATGCAATGTACTCTACAAAAATTCCAATGTTTCCATACTAGGAAAATAGTGAATTCTCCAACAACAACCATGCAGAAGGGCCATTGGAAGAAACCTTCCATGACAAGTAACAACAGTGAGAAAAGCACCACATTATGGGATGACTAGTATCCACCAAAAACTCTTATGCACTAGCTAGATGACATACGGTAGGTAAAGAAAGATGCCAAAAAATATGGCATCCACCAAATGACTATTATGCAACCAAGTCCCAGAAATAGCATAAAAATAGCAGAGATAGACTAGATGAAAGTAATCCACTCCTTAATAATGAAAAATGTAGATGAATATCAATCCTATTCGAGGGAATACCCTCCTTACACAATGTACTAAGTACGTAAGACAAGACAAGATACTATAATGATTAAAGTGGAAATATCTCCTTCCTATATATAGGAGAAAAAGGTGCACAATAACAACTAATAGACCCACTAATAGACCCAAGACAACATTGATAACATGTAATACACCACAATATATGGGGTAATGTGCCACTCTATAGGGGGGAATGTGCCCAATATTTAGGGCTTAACATGCCCCTCCCCTTCAGACAAGCGTTGTCCTCAACGCTTGGGTAGCTGTGGTTGCATCTGTATGAAGGATTTGTCTTCCCATGTCGAATCTAGAACCGGTAAGTTCTTCCAGTTGATTCAAGGTACTCAGTAATAGCCTGATTTCATAGTAGTTTTGTCCTTGTTTAGATGATTTGTTTAAGTTCCTAAATTATTTTCCCTTATTCAAAACTCCTTTGACGATGACGCTTATATGCATGCCATTTCATCATGTTTTTTGACATCTTTAGGATTTGGAGAACTGCTTACTGGTGCTTTATGCGATCTACCATTGCTTGAACTATAGATTTTCTTACCATTGCTTTACCCATGTGATCCATTTCATTATTCTAGCCATAGGGGCATCTATAATCTCTAATGCTAGAATGAAATCTTCCTAGAATTAAGTGAATAACATGGTCCAGATCTTGAATGGGTGAAATACTTATTGGAATATCCTCAAATACCTTAGAAGGCTTATTAAGGACCCTTTGGAAATATGGGGAAAGACGAGCCTTAGATGTTTGAACATCTAGTGAGCATAATTGTGTAATTAGACCTTGTTGTTCTTTATTTAACACTTTTGCATACCATTAGAGACGATCACTTTGCTTGGTTTCCTTGTGATACCCTTCAACAACAAAAAATTCCTTCCCAAGAAAATTTCATGAAAAGATTCTAAAAATTAAAATCCATTGTTCCCAATTATTGTAACCATTGAACCCCTAATACAACATCAACACCACCCATTGGGAAATCAATCATGGGAGTATTAAATACATATTCCCCCATAGTAATACTGATATTATGGAATTTCCCTAAACAATTGATGGTTCCTCCATCAGCAATCATTACTTGATATTCTGGTGTTGGATATACAAATCAATTGAGATCTTTGGCTACTTTATAGTCGGTGAAATTATGGGTACCACGAGAACCAATCGACATTGTTAACTTTTTTTTTTCACATATCCTTCGATCTTGAGAGTTTGAGGAGTGCTAATTCCATCCAATGCATGACAATATATGGTGGGAGTAATCACTTCTAGTTCATCCCCTTGTGGTGGTTCATGTTCTTTTTGTTCTTCCTCTTCACAGTCTTTGTAGAATAATTTATTTTCTCCACACTTATGTTCCTATTGTACTTGCTGTCACAATTAAAGCATAGACCTTTCTCTCTTCTTTCCTATGGTTGTTGTGGTGTCAACCTCTCAGGTTGGTCTGAGAAGAAGGCACATTAATTTCTCTGTATCTGTTGGAAGTGGTATTTCTAATGTCCATCGCCATATTTTAACTTTCATCATGAAATCCTACTCCAAGGATGGTGGTTCAAACAGATGCACCTCATGTTGAATCATATCCTTCAAGGTTCCAATAAAGAGATCCAACAAATTATCTTCTAAAATATTCTTCATTTTGAGACTTATCTTTTGAAACCGCTTGATGTGTTATGTAACTAGACCATTTTGCTTGTGATTTACCAATTGGATAAAGAAGGTGTTGCTATTTATATCCTCATAATGTGCAATCAATTCTTCTATGAATATTGACCAAGAGATAGCAGAGTCCTTTTTATGGTCACAAAGCCATTATACCATACAAATTGATCAGTCTCTAAATAAAAGGATGCAATAGTTACCTTTTGCAAAGTTAACACCTAATGTATATCAAATAATTGCTCCATCATCCAAGTTATTGGATCATTGCCATCAAGCTTTCTCATGTCAATTTTGGGAGTAGAGTAGTTCCTTATCATGAATATGGTGTTGTCATTGATAACAACATTAATGAAAAAGGTGGAGTGTGATGACATGACATGAAGCCAAAGCAAGCAATCCAAGAGATGACAAAGCACAAGGACTTTAGATGTGAGCATTAGGTCACCTAATGAGCCAAATGACCCATACTGTGGTCATTTGAAGATGATTTGGACAAACAGGAAGGCATGATGACGTGGAGCCTTTGAAAACCTTGTGTGTTTAATGAGAACCTGTTAAACATGTGCTATGGAAGTCCTTCTAGCCTAGCTGCTATTAACCTAATTCATTGCACAAAGTTAGATAATCTAAAGAGTTCAAATTAACACTTTTGAGTAAGGTTGACCTACCCGATAAAAGGGGCAAAATACTTAATATTACAGTAAAAAATATTAAATTAAAAAGACTTACAAATAGAAGGTCAGCCAGCTAAAACAATTTTTTTTCTTCCACAATTTTACATATATATACACGAGATATTTACACCAAATTGTGTGAAACAAAAATTTGTGGAAGTGTATAGACATCTCTGAAATTCTCGCGCATATAACTGATGTAACCACGGTGGGAGAATGAAATTCGGTGGTGATGACAATATCTAATATTTTTGGGCGTGTAAGGATGAATGAGTCAACCACAACAAGATGATGAGGTGGATTGTCGGTGATGGTTAACTTTTTTTTAGCATGTCAATATTCCTAAGGCAACTGCTATTAGGAGAAAGGATCGATGCTATCTTGGATGAATGTTTTTCTTTTATGTTTTGTTGCTTCTTTTTATGGAAGACTGAACCGTGACAATTTTGAACACTCCGAAGTGAGACAAGACTGTTGCTGAGTATGATGGGGCTAGATCGTAACAACAACAACAACAAATTGTTCATATAGGAGCTTGGTTGTGACTATATTGTGACAATATAAACATAAGAGTCAGTTGCAATGAATTGAAGAATCTTGTTGAGCATAACTTGACAAGTGTAGGACATTACTAAAGCATTTGAAGACATGACCAAATCAAGGTGATGACAAGCAGACTTGAAGAGTTCCATAAGCAGAGGACAGAGATCAGACTGAGAATGGTTTGAATTGTTGAACATAAGACAAGTTCCGAGTAGAGTTGTTAGAGAAAATCAAAGCATCCTTATTTAAGAAGCTTTGAGCAAGTCTGAAGTTTTCTTAAATGAGATTCATCTATAATGTTTGGAGTAGGTTTGAAGAGTCCAATACATAGGTGGATTGAATATGTATGAGCAATAAGAAGGTGACAGTGGTAAAGTGTAAGATTAGTAAATGTGTGGGAGAGATCAAGAAGGACTATTTAAATACTTTGAAGAACATATTGCACAATTTTGGAGCACCCTTGTCAGTTGGAGGATGATGACAGTGATATATTGAGTTGACATGACAGTTACAACCTCTGAAGTGGGTGATGACATAACCAATGATAAATGATGATAGTGATGAGGTGGCGGTGACACCTTCAGTAGAAGACATGATGAAGATGTGATAGTAAGGGCAAATTGATGAAGTGAGATGTGGCAAGAATTATTGTGTATTAACTACAAGCTGGGTCTTGTAACTATTTTCTTAGTAGGATCTAAAAAAATACCAAGCAGAGTCTTGGATAGAAGTAGCTGTTGATTTACCTCACAGTTGTAGCTGTTTGAAATACAAAAAGATTATAAACATTATGTTGTGTGTCTCTTGTGCAATGTGTTGATAATTATGTGTGTTATTTGATGAATGAATTGATTATTTAAGCATAGTCTATTAATGAATATGATGTTGAATTGTATGGGAAATGATGACTTAAGTTTTAGAGTTTGAATAAGTGAAAATTGAAGCAAGCCCAAGCTCACCGATTCACCCCCCCCTCTCGGCGAGCCATTTTGTCTAACAATTGGTATTAGAGCAGGCCTTCAACATAAGCCTAACAAGCTTGAAGGGTTTTGGGGACACAATATGGAAGGAACAACAAATCTCATTGACCATGACGTTCTAGTCTTGGAAAAATCAGATTATTTTCGATGGAGAAGTAAAATGAAAAGTTACTTGAAGCAATTCGGTGTTTGGGAAATAGTGGTTAATCCACCTAACCATCCCAGCAAGAAGACAAAGGCAGCAGTTGAGAAAGACAATAAAGTTTCATTGAATTTATTGATGGACAGACTCTCAAGTCCTATCAAAGAAAGCATTGGAAGGTACACTTCAGCCAAGGATTTCTGGTTCAAGTTGGAAGAAGAACACCAAAGGAGGAGTCAAGACAAAGAAAAGGAAGTAGAATTCAAGGATGAAAAGCAAGAAGAAAAGAAGGTACAAGCTTTATATACAAGTGAATTTAAGTACTCTTCAATGGATGATAACTCTGAATGTAATGATGATGAAGTTGTTCTTACAAAAGATGAAGAAGAAATTTTGTTGAAAGCAAATAATGCGTTTACAAGCACTTGGACAGATATTGATCTTAGAGCCAATCCAAGACTCAAGAATAAAATGTTGAGGACATTTGAAAATTACAAAGAGGAGACAAAAGTTTTCTAATGAAGTTAAAACTCAAGAACAAAGACTTGCAAATTAAGTTGCAAGATCAAAATGATGAAATCAAGGAATTGAAGATTGGATTAGCAAAATAGCAAGAAGAGATTGGTGTAGATCTCAAATATCTTGAAGAAGAAATATGGGTTAATACTTATCTAATGGTCCAATTGGAGGAAGCTAAGAGAATAGAAGATGTTCTGAAGTTTCAGCTGGAAGAAAAAGAAAAAGAAAATATGAGACTTGAAATAGAAATTGTTGCTCTTAGAAAGAAAATTGAGAAGTCAAAAGATCATGTGAAGTTCAATGAAAGTTCAGTCATCCTGGATGAAATTCTGAAGTGTCAAAGGCCTTCCTTTGACAAGTATGGCATTGGGTTTACGAAGGAAGAAGACAAATTGAAAGAAGACATGTGG
This sequence comes from Pseudotsuga menziesii, assembly GCA_001517045.1. Classification (NCBI taxonomy): domain Eukaryota; kingdom Viridiplantae; phylum Streptophyta; class Pinopsida; order Pinales; family Pinaceae; genus Pseudotsuga; species Pseudotsuga menziesii. The sequence continues at coordinate 277,654 of LPNX010512830.1, read as the reverse complement.
TCCCCCAGACCTCTAGAAGCTAGTCCATCAACGACCAAGGATGAATTTGATGTACATGCACATGCCAACAAAGATGTTGGTTGTTCAAGAACACATCAAGGAGCTACGGGAAATCCTTAAAGCAAAGAGTTAATTCCAATATGGAAACAAGGTCCAAGGTATGAATTTAATGGCTATTGTTTTTCTCGTTCTAACTTTGGACACAACGCAATGGATTGTGTAGATGGAAGGAAAAATATTAGAAGAAAAAGAACCTCAGTTAGATGTTGGACATGCCACCAAGAAAGACATATTGTTTCCACATGTCATACTTTAAGATGCTACTCGTATAGTGGGTTTGGATATGTGGCTGCCAATTGTCACACATTGAGATGCTTCACTTGAGGTGGTGTTGGCCATAAATCCCAAATATGTGCAAGTCCAAGAAGAAAATCCATGAGAACATTAATGATGAATCAAATCCTATCACTGAGAGGGGGGGGTGAATCAATGACACAATTTTTACACACAATTTATTTTATTTTGCGATTTTCAAATGTAACAAACAATTTTGGACACAACAAATTGTCGTGGAACCCAATAAGGTAAACCATCAACTCTTTCATATTAACTACAAAATTGTTTTTATAATGTACAATAGAAGAAGATGTCTCTTCTTTTAGATCAACACCAACTGAACAGGATGTACCCACACCCTTTCTTCACCAGCACCAACTGGTAAGAGGCTTCAACCTCCTATTTGGTCAGCTACGACTGATAAGGAAGCACTTACTCCCTTTTGCAGGCACCAACCTACTCTCCTTATTGATTCTTCATTTGCTTCTTAGACTGCTCCTTCCCTTTTGATCTTCAACACATTGTGTGTAGTCACACTTCATCACACAATACCTTCATATATATATATATATATATATACCCCCCTTTTCTTTTTATACCTCTTCATGAAATAACATGTATTTTCATATAATGTGCAAAAATAAAGTTAAACTAATTTTTAGTGATAACTATATTTTACATTTGTTTATAAAAAAAAATTATCCCGAGATTTTTTCAACTTACCGCTATTATAAACTAAGTTTTCCATGTCCTTCCCCTTTTTTTTTAACACTAGCCCTATAAGAGCTTTGGCTCTTTGCATTATCTTTCTTTTAGCTCCTTTTCAACACAGCATAAGACCATCGATTACACAATCTAGGGTTTAAGAGATTCAGCTCCTCTTGACTCTTATACACTACCACTTCATTATACACCTTGTCGTCCTTGTCAATGCCACGCCACTTTCCATATCAGCTTCACGTTCTGCCATGTTTGCAACACATCATTGCCACATCATTATCCTTGTCAACAACTAAGTTTCCACATGTACCAAAAGGATAAGGGGCCTGACAGGTCGTCCTTGGCACCGAGCTGGTGAGCTTCTCATGGAGCCCAAACACTCAGCACCCCCACCTATCCTTTGCACTATGTGTCGATATACATAGAAAACATTGGGATATATAAACACATAATAATATCCTTCCATGGCCAATGTGGGATAAACCCCACACGCGAAACTCGATCTCCACCATCCATTCATTTGATCAACGATTGTTGAGTCTCTTCCTTTGAAAATATTCTCAGGTTCTTTTTTGGCACCCAGTTCGAAATAAAGCTCTACAATCAAGCCCTGTCAAACATTAGACACATCTTCTTCATCATTCCAATGACAGGCATCGATTTCAGGGCTAGTTCCAAATACTCTCGTGGGGTTATCATCCTACCATCTTCTGCCAGGATCAAATAAAAATCACGCAAAATCCACACAATGTTTGGAAAGAACTGCCCAATATTTTTTGTTGTGGTTCGACCCTTTGAATGCTCTAACTCAAATATGTTTTGTCATCTCGGTAACCAAATATAAATGATCCAGGGTAGCTTCATCGATCCCTCCCATCTAATTATAGACAAACATGCTTGACAAAAGGACTGCAATTGAAAATATATGTGTGATGTATGTGCCAGTTTGATCATATGCACCAATACATTCACTGTTAAGAAGTAAGAGATTGTAATCAGTTCCATCTAGAGTAGACCTCTTCAGTGGAGCAATCCACATCCAAATTCCCTTTGTACATGGTCGATGTGTAGATGCAACCCTACTTGTTCAAAAATCTTAGCAATAGTGTCTTTATGTCCATTTGTTGCATCTCTTACTTGATTTGTCTTAAATTGTGTTCATTGCAATTGATTTAACGCCATCCACATATCTCCATTAACACGCTCACCAAGTTCCAAAAGTGTTTCCTCGTCAACTTTAAGACCTTCCAACTGTGCAACTTGGGACAACCTTTTAACCATCTGTTGTTTAGTTAGATTCCTGAACTCAGAGCAAGCCAAGGTTGACAAGTAGCAATCATTTCAGGTAGAGATGATTGGAATTTTGATTATTTTAATGCTAGCTATAAGATCTGATACTCCTCCCCTGTCTCCTCTAGACATGTCATCAACCTCATCCATAATTAAAACAAACTTCCTATGCTTGACCCATCCATGAATCTTCCTCTACTCAGAGATTTATTATTGACCTATCTCATATGATTACCATTTCTTGCATGGCCAGTTGCATGATAATGTTCCCTCATCATTCTATTTGTTGCTTCATTTATTTCTCGGTCATGGCTAGTTTCCACTTCCATATATGATTTCCATCAATGAAAAACTATACTTCCATATTTCCAACAATATCCCCCTTTGGCATTAATGGCAATGCTCTTCATTTATCCCCCTTTGATATCAAGGGAAAAGGGATGAATGACTCCCCCTGACTTTGATTCCTGACTCCCCTTGACTATGTACTTCTTCTAGGCCCAACAGTAGTGGCCTTCATCATTTGACTGAAATGAACTTCACTATCCATGTCCTCAACTACATATTTTCCTCAAATCTGATCACAACTCTCCCCATGAATTGATGCTACTCTGATGCATTAATTTCTAAAGAGTTTAGATGGGAGAGGATATCACCCCTAATTTTTTTCCTAAGATATTCAAAATATCTCTGCTTAAAGGTTTTGTAAAAATATCTGCCACCTATTCCTGTGTTGGGACATATTCCATTTTAATGTGCTTGTTTGAATCCTATTCTCTTAAATAGTGATACTTTATAGGAACGTGTTTTGATTTTGAGTGCTGAACAGGATTCTTGGACAGACTTATAGCACTTGTATTATCACAGTGGATAGTGATGGGTTCTTCAAACACTATTTTTATGTCTTGTAAAGTTTGTCTCGTCCATTCAACTTGGGTACAACATTATGCTGCTGCAATATATTCAGCTTTAGTGGTAGAAAGAGAGATTGAGGTATGCTTTTTACTTATCCAAGCTACTAGTGACTCTCCCAAAAAGAATGCCCCTCCACTTGTGTTTTTTTTATCATCCACACATCCTGCCCAATCTACATCTAAATAGGCTTTTAAAGTGAATGAATCCTTTCTAGGGTACCATAATCCAAGATCCATGGTTCCTTTTAAGTACCTAAATATTCTTTTCATATCTTGAACATGATTCTCCTTTGGTGTAGCTTGAAATCTAGCCACCATTCTGACTGCTTGCTTGACATCAGGTCTGGAGGCTGTTACATATAGTAAAGTTCCAATCATTGATCTTTAATGTTTTGGATCCACATATTTGGTCTCATCCTCTTTGCTTAGTTTGCAACCTATTGTCATAGGTGTACAAACAGGATTGCAATCCTCTAGTTGGAATCTCTTCAACATATCTTTAATATACTTGAACTGGTGGATAAAAATTCCCATTTTTAATTGAACTATTTGAAATTCTAGAAAGAATTTTAGTTCACCAAGTAAATACATCTGAAGTTCTTGATGCATCCTATTAGCAAATTCTTTACTCATTTTTTCATCATCGCTCCCGAATATGATATCATCAACATATACTTCCATGATAATCATACCATCACCAATAGTTTTACAATAAATTATATTGTCTGTTGATCCTCTTTTGAATGCTTGTGTTTGTAAGTAAAAATCTAGTTGCATACCATGCTCTGCATGCTTGTTTTATCCCATAGAGAGATTTCTTTAGTTTACAAACATAATCTCCTTTATCGGTTAATTGAAACCCTTATAGTTCCTCAATGTAAACTTCCTCTTCTAAGTTTCCATTGAGGAAAGATGACTTGACATCCATCTGGTATACTTTCAATTTTTTGTAGCTGGCAAAGTCTAAGAACGTCCTAATTTCCTCCAATATGGCCACATGCGCAAACGTTTCTTCAAATCTACTCCTTCAACCTGAGCATAACCTTTACATACCAATATAGCTTTGTTCCTGATTACTTGTCCATTTTCATTTACTTTTTTTTTTAACACCCACTTGGTTCCAATGACATTGTTATTTTGTGGTGTTGGAACTAGTTCCCAAGTTTTATTCTTTTCTATTTTGTCTGATTCTTCATTCATAGCTTTGACCCAACTTTCATCTTTGCATGCTTATTTGATTGAGCTGGGATCAATAAATGATAGAAGTGTTATTTCTGTCTAATACAACAGTTTTCTTCTTGTTTGCACTCCATCACTTTTATTTCCAATAATCAAACTTTCAGGATGATTCTTTTGAGTCCTTATTGAAGGTGCCTTTGTGTCTCTTCTTGGAGATTCTTCTCTTATTTCTTCTTCTTGAATATCTTCCTCATCTTCACTAGTATGCATATCATCTTCTTCCTTTTCCTTTTTAGTATTCATTTCTTCCTTTTGTATATTTGCCTTTTCTTCTTTATTTTCTTGTGTATCATTTGACTTGTCATCATCTTCATCTTCAATATCAAGTATGGCTTGTTAGTGTTTGAAGTTCTTTGTTTTAAAGTCATCCACTTTAACATCTACACACTCTACAATTTTATGTAATCTAATATTGTAGCATCTGTATGCTTTGTTGGTAGAAGCATATCCAAGGAAGATACTTTTATCGGATCTAGCATCAAATTTTCTGAGATCCTCATCGATCCTTTTGATGTAACACTTACTAACAAAGAATTTGAAGTATTTTACAGAAGGAACTATCCCAAACCATAGATCATAAGGAGTCTTATTACTATTGATCCTTAGCTGACCTCTATTTAAAATGTGTATTGTTGTGCTTACAAATTCTTTCCAATACCCATCAGACAATTTTTCTTCATTGAGCATAGTCCTTGCAGCCTCCTGAACTGTTCTATTCCCCCTCTCTGCAACCCCATGTTGCTGAGGTGTTCTGGCAGCTGAAAATTGTCTCTTAATTCCATGAGTTTCACAAAAGAGATCAAACTCTTTTGAGCTGAACTCACCACCATTGTCTGATCTAAGACATTTGATTTTTGCCTCTGTTCCATTTTCAACAAGAATTTTGAAAACTTTGAACTTGTTAAATGCTTCTGATTTTTCCTTGAGCAAAAACACCCAAACCATTCTAGTAAAATCGTCAATGAACAACATAAAGTAGGACTCTCCTTGCAAACTTTTGGTCCTTGTAGGTCCACAGAGGTCAATGTGAACCAGCTCTAAAGGTTTTAAGGTTGAATATTCTTTTGTTATGAACCTTATTCTAGTTTGTTTCCCTAGTTGACAATGTCTACATATAGAATTTGAAGGTTTTGTGATCTTTGGCAAGTTTCTTACTGCCCCAATATTGCTGAATTTTACTAAATTGTAAAAGTTAACGTGCCCAAACCTCTTGTGCCATAACCAACTTTCATCCATTAAATTTATATGACATTCCTCATTCAGTTTTGTATTTAGTATGTATACATTCTCAGGAGTTCTAGGAGCAATACCAACCAATTTTCCTGAGTCCTTTCTCCTAATCTCACATTTCTTGGAATCGAACATGCAAATGTGTCCCTGATCGCAAGTTTGGCTAACACTTAATAAGCTATTTTTCATATTTTCAACAAGAAACACATTCTTGGCTTTTCCTTTTCCCAAATTCACAGTGCCTTTCCCAAGAATGTTACCTTAAGCATTGTCACCAAATGTAACTTTACCCTTATGTTTCTTTAAGTTCAAAAACTTGTCCTTATCTCCTGTCACGTGTTTTGAACACCCACTGTCAACATACCAGCGATCTCCTTTATCTTGGACTTTCAATTCAATAAGACATTCCTCATTGGATGTTTTTTCTCTCCAAAGCTTCTTTTTCTCTCTAATGTTCTTTGGTTTTTCTGAGATTTCCATCAATCTGCAATTACTTGCTTTATGTCCATAATTATGACAATTGAAGAATTCTAAATTCCTTTCTTGCAGAGGTGCGAACAAGTTATAATTTCTGCTCTTAATTTGACCAGTTGTTTGTTTGTTTTTAAGGTTATAGTTTTTATCCTTCAAATTCTTCCTTCCATATGCTCTACAGTTCATAGCTTTGTGTCTGAAGTTAGAGCATGCATAACAATAACCAAAGAAAATGTGAGGATACCTGTTTTGATAAACCTTATTTGGAGTTGTCTTGACATCCTTCTTAATGGGTTGAAATAATCCTCTAGAGTTATGATCATTGCTCGTCTCTTCGTCATTTTTCTTCTCAAATGTATTGAGGAGAGCCGTTGCATAGAATTTTTAGTTAACTTGGTTTTCTACTTGAGAATAACCTATTCCATTTTTGTTACTTGGATCCCTTTGTGTGGTTATAATTTCATCTAAGACTTTAGAGATATTTTCATATTTTGTTTGGATAAGTTTTGCAACGAGCTCTTTTCTTAGGTGAACTAATTATGCCTCCATTCTTTCGCAGGTTAGTTGTTTCTCTTTAAGAGTCTTATTTCAAACTTTCTTCCATCTTTTTGTGCATCTAGGATTTTTTTTTTCGGGTTTCTTATAACTCTCTCTATCTCTTTTTCTTTCTGTTCATATTCTTCCTTTTGTTCAACTACAAAACTTTTCAATTTCCTATATCGGTTTTTTTATTTTCTTAATTCATCCAAGGCACTAAGAAGTTCTTCTTCCATATTAACCTATGCTTCATCTTCTAACTCTTGCTTATGCTCAATTTATTCTATCTCATTAGACTCTTTAATACCTAGAAAAAGGACTTCACCATCACTGTCACTAATCTCAGATGAACTGTTGTTCTCTTCTTTTGAGTAAAAATTACTTTTTTCTTTGTAATTCTATTTCTTATAGTGTAATTTTCCCTTCTTATTGTATTGTTTAGTTTTTTTATCTTCATCTTCAAATTATTCCTTTGGATAAGGACACTTGGTTGCAAAATGCCCAATTTTTCCACAATTAAAACATTTGAAAGGAAGTTTGCCTTTGTACTTCCCTGATCCTTTCAAGAGTTTTTTAATAAAATTTGATTCTTCTACATCAGATTCTTCATTATGGTTGGGTTGAGGTTTCTTCTTCTATTTTTTTTTCTTGAGTACTTTGAAGGATGCCTCTCCTTTTGTAATATTCTCAAGACCTACTCTTAATTCATAGGTTGTGAGGATTCCATACAATTCTTCCATGGTAAGCTCATTTAGTTTCTCTCGTTCTTCAAGAGTGGATACTTTAGGATTATATGTCATAGGAATTGTTCTTAGTATATTTTCAACTAACTCACCATCTGGTACTTCTGCTCCCAAACCTTTGATTGCATTGACAAGACTATCAACTCTTTCGAAGTACTCTGAAATATTTTCTTCATCCTTCATCTTTAGACATTCATACTATACTTTGAGAGATTGTAATTTTGCCTTCTTTAATTTGGAATCTCCTGCATATACAGTTTCCAATTTATCCTAGAGTTGTTTTGCACTTTCACAGGTTAGTCATTTTGCAAGGACCTTCTTACTTAGTCTAGCTTGTAATGTATTTAAGGCCTTTGCGTGCTCCCAAAATTTCTTCTTATCTTCTGCTTATGTGGGAGTGACTTTTGAGACATCATATCCTTCTTCAACTAATTCCCATACTTCCATTCCAATGGATGTCAGGTATATTTTCATTCTAATCTTCCAAAACACATAGTCTTCACCATCAAATATGGGGATCTTTGATCATATCTTCAATTGCTGATCCATCCTGAGGTATATTACTCTTCGAGTGATTAAACTCTTTTAGTGAAGAGAATGGCTCTGATACCAATTGATGAATCAGGTCCTATCACTAAGAGGGGGGGGTGAATCAGTGACATAATTTTTACACACAATTTCTTTTATTTTGTGATTTTCAAATGTAACAAACAATTTTGGACACAACAAATTATCGTGGAACCCAATAAGGTAAACCACCAACTCTTTCCTGTTAACTACAAAATTGTTCTTACAATGTACAATAGAAGAAGATGTCTCTTCTTTTAGATCAGCACCAACTAACCAGGATGCACCCACACCCTTGCTTCACCAGCACCAACTGGTAGGAGGCTTCAACCTCCTATTTAGTCAGCTACGACTAACAAGGAAGTGCTTACTCCCTTTTCCAAGCACCAACCTGCTCTCCTTATTAATTCTTCATTTTGCTTCTTGGACTGCTCCTTATCTTTTGATCTTCAACACATTGTGTGCAGTCACACTTCATCACATAATACCTTCATATATATATATATATATATATATATATATACTCCATTTTTTTTTTATACCTCTTCATGAAATAAAATGTCTTTCATATAATGAGAAAAAATAAAGTTAAACTAATTTTTAGTGATAACTATATTTTACATTTGTTTATAAAAAAAATTATCCCTAGATTTTTTTAAATTAGCGCTATTATAAACTAAGTTTTTCATGTCCTCCCCCCTTTTTTTAACACTGGCCCTATAAGAGCTTCAGCTCTTTGTATTATCTTTCTTTTAGCTCCTTTTCAACACAACATAGGACCATCTATTACACGCTCTAGGGTTTAAGAGCTTCGGCTCCTCTTGGCTCTTATACACTGCCACTTCATTATACACCTTGCCATCCTTGTCAATGCCACGCCACTTTCCATCTCAGCTGCACATTCTACCATGTTTGCAAAAAAACACTGGCACGTCATTATCCTCATCAACAACTAAGTTTCCACGTGTACCAAAAGGATAGGAGGCCTGACAAGTCGTCACATGCACTGAGCTGGTGAGCTTCTCATGGAGTCCAAACACCTAACACCCCCACCTATCCTTTTCTCTATGCGTCGATATACATAGGAAACGTTGGGATATATAAACACATAATAATCTCCTTCCGCGTCCAATGTGGGATAAAACCCCAACACGAAACTCGATCTCCACTGTCCATTCATTTGATCAATAGTTGTTGAGTCTCTTCCTTTGAAAATATTCTCAGGTTCTTTATTGGCTCCCAGTGCAAAATCAATCTCTGCAATCGAGCCATATCAAACATCAGACACATATTCTTCATCATTACAATGCTAAACACCGGTTTCAGGGCTAGTTCCAAATACTCTCATGGGGTTATCATCCTACCATCTTATGCCAAGTTCAAATAAAAATTACACAAAAGCCACACAAAGTTTGGGGAGAATTTCCCAATATCTGTTGTTGTGGTTTGACCCTTTGAATGCTCTAACTCGAATATGTTTTTTCATCTCGGTAACCAGAGATAAATGATCTAGAGCAACTTCATCGATCCCTCCCATCTGATTATAGACAAACATGCTTGACAAAAGGACTTCCAATGAAAATATGTGTGTGTTGTATGTTCCAGTTTGATCATATGCATCAATTCCTTTGCTGTGAAGAAGTAAGAGATTGTACTCAGTTCCATCTAAATTAGTCCTCTTCAGTGGAGCACTCCACATCCAAATTCCCTTTGTACATGGTCGATGTGTAGATGCAACCCTACTTGTTCAAAAAGCTTGGCAATAGTGGATTTATTTCCATTTGTTGCATCTCTTATTCGATTTGTCTTAAATTGTGTTCATTGCAATTGTTTTAATGCCATATTCATATCTCCATTGACACGTTCACCAAGTTCCAAAAGTGTTGCCTCATCAACTTTAAGACCTTCCAACTCTGCAACTTGGGACAACCTTTTAACCATCTTTTGTTTAGTTAGCTTCCTGAAACTCATAGGAAGGAAGTGGTTAACAAGTACCAATCATTTCAGGTACAGATGTTGGAATTTTGCTTATTTTCATGCTAGCTATAAGATCTGATACTCCTCCCCTATCTCCTCCAGACATGTCATCAACCTCATCCATAATTAAAACAGACTTCCTATGCTTGACCCATCCATGAAGTTGCCTCTACTCAGAGATATATTGATGACTTGTCTCATCTGATTACCATTTCCTACATGGCCAGCTGCATGATAAGCTGCCCTCATCATTCTACTTGTTTCTTCATTTATTGCACTTTCATGGGTAGTTGCCAGTACCATATCTGATCGCCATCAATGAAATCTATACTACCATATTGCCAACAATTAACATACAACTCAGCAAGGAAAATCAATTATTCCTGGAAGAAGAATGACTTAGAAATATTTGAAAGACAAAGGAGAAATGATCTTAGCCAACGACACTCTAAGATATGGGTGAAAAAAAATATTTTGCTAAATTTGAATAAAGTAGACTAGTGTACAAGTGAAGATGGCTACCATATGGAAAGCCATACTTGAAGTCTTCTAAAGACTTTGAGTTTACCACGAGTTCATGAAGTTTGGAGGATGAACTCAAAGGCAATTAACTGCTACTCCAAAGACAGGTCCTAGGATCGTGGCTACATTGGCAAGGTGATAGGGGGAGCAATAATAATTTCCTGTGATCTCATGAACACTGTCTAGTTGAGGCAAATGAAGTGAAGATTGAAGTTAAATGTTAATAGGAGGAGAAGTAGCACTAAAATATTGCCATTGATTCTTACCTTTTATGAGTTTATTGAATGCTTGCTGATGTATTCATCCATAAAAGTGCACCAATGACTCTCTCTATATTTGGATATGATTGACAAGGAAGTATTCAATAAATTCTAGTGTTGGTATATATGACTCATGTTGAGATGGTTATCGAGATTTTTATCATTGTATGAATACAACTCCTAGGGATCATATGAAGACTTGAGCTAAGTACTAAATGGAGGATCATGAGGTTGCAGGAAGTTGTTGATCTGTAAGACAACAAAATTCAGAAGTGAAACTACAGCATCAACATTGTTCAAACATCAAGAGTTTGATAGAAGGAAGTTGGTTGGTTGGTTGCAAGACTACTGGTGCATATTGACTAATGCAGGATCAGTCTTTCACTGTCAAAGTTGGTTATGTTACTATTGTAGATCAAATAATAAAGTATCACAAGTGAAATCATTTGAAGACTGAACATTGACCCAGAATGCCTAAGGCAGTTAAAGCCTGAATTCTGTAATCAAGCTCTTGGGATGCCTTGCTTTCTTTTTCCCTTAAAAATGATGAAATCATTGTTTCTGGTAGTTTTATGATACCATGGTCAATATAATATATCCAAGGTTTGTGAATTCTACAGCAAAAAGTGATGATTGAATTAAGACTCTAAGAATTTCATAAAAGATTGTGGGGTTCCATACATTGCATACGACAAGAAGGATAAATAAGAATGTGAAAAAAAACTTCATATCCACTAGTGAGAGAACCTTGAAGAGCGGGAGTTGCCAAACGTACATAAAAGTCATTACACATTTTTAGTATGATGTAAAAGAAATATATATTGTCACAACCTTTCCAAGTCTGGAGGTCTGCACATTAGAAAGAGGGTGTTCCCTTACCCAGAAATGAGAAAGGCATCCAAAATTATGCATACAAGGACAATAACAGTGTTTGAAGGCATCTAAGTGCTAATAAGTTGTGATAGAAATAGACAAGTGACTGAAATATCAGTAGAAACAGTCTTGAAGGAAACTAATATCATTCTTATGACATCCAAAGCATGTTCATTCACCAAATTATGACTGAAGATAACATAATAGACAAGCAAGAGAAGTATTATATCTCTGAGATAGTGGATGCAACACTGAAGTTTCTGATGTTTGAAGCTTCAAATATTCAGGTAGCCTACATATACATTAAGGTTCAGGTATCCAAAGATCAATTTTAAGGTCTGTTGAAGGGTCTAAATCATAAGCAGAAGACAGCTGAAGTCTGATCTCTGCCATCCTAATCGCTTTGGCATCCAAACTTCTGATATATATATATACAATTTATGAAGACTTCCAAAGCCATTCAGTACTGGTTTGTCATACATAATTAAAGACTAAGCATGTGCAACAAGATAACATTAGATATACAATGTAAATTTCATATGCACATAAAAATTGGGCATCTCTCCAAAGGACTGATTTCTGATCAGTTTGACTCAGAGTTAACACGATTGATTGAGACAAGAAGCTACATCATAAATATTAATTCTACCTAAGACATCTAAAGCAAATACAGATGAACTTGACAGAGACAGCTGAACTGACTTGACAACAATAGAAGTGAGCAATATCTCAGGGGGAGCATGTAATGTTTAAACATTAAACAACTTCAGTAGCCTATTTGAAAGGGGGAGCACTTACATGGAATTTGAAGATGATACAAAGCTTAGATCAGAAGTTAAAATGATGCATTCAAAGATAATAAAAAAATTGGGTATTGTGAAGCCTTAAATGGATAATTTGCCCTTTGTCATTAATGTCAAAGGGGGAGAGAAAGGTTGGTTGCCATCAATGACAAAGTGGGAGATTGATGAATATGGTGTTGTCATTGATGCCAACATTAACGACAAAGGTGAAGTGTGATGACATGACATGAAGCTAAATCAAGTAAGACAAGAGATGACAAAGCACAAGGACTTTGGATGTGGGCATTAGGTCACCTAATGAGCCAAATGACCCATACTGTGGTCATTTTAATATGATTTGGACAAGCAAGAAAGCATGATGGTGTGGATCCTTTGCAAACCTTGTGTGTTTAATGAGAACCTGTTAAACATGTGATATGGAAGCCCTCCTAGCCCAGCTACTATTAACCTAATTCATTGTGCAAAGTTAGCTAATCTAAAGAGTTCAAATTAACACTTTTGAGTAAGGTCGGTCATCCTGATAAAAGGGGTTAAATCCTTAATATTAAAGTCAAAAATATTAAATTAAAAAGACTTACAAATAGAAGGTCATCCAACTAAAACAATTATTTTTCTTCCACAATTTTACATATATATACACGAGATATTTACAACAAATTGTGTGAAAGAAAAATTTGTGGAAGTGTATAGACAGCTCTGAAATTCTCGTGCATATAACTGATGTAGCCACGATGGGAGAATGAAATTCAGTGGTGATGACAATCTTTGATATTTTTTGGGTGTGTAAGGATGAATGAGTCAGCCACAACAAGATGATGAGATGGATTGTCGGTGGTGGTAAACTTTTTTTTTAGCATGACAAAAGTCCTAAAGCAGCTGTTATTAGAAGACAAGATCGATGCTATCTTGGATGAATGTTTTTCTTTTATGTTTTGCTGATTTCTTTTCTGGAAGACTGAACCGTGATAGTTTTGAACAATCCTAAGTGAGACAAGACTGTTGGAAACTATGATGGGGCTAGCTCATAACGGAAAAAAAAAAAAAAAAAAATGTTCAGACAGGAGCTCGGTTGTGATTATATTGTGACAATATAAACATAAGAGTCAATTGCAATGAATTGAATAATCTTATTGAGCAGAAATTGACAAGTGCAGGACATTACTAAAGAATTTGAAGACATGACCAAATCAAGGAGATGACAAGCTGACTTGAAGAGTGCCATAACCAAATGACAAATATCAGACTGAGAATGGTTTGAATTGGTGAACATAGGAAAAGTTCTGAGCAGAGCTATTAGAGAAAATCAAAGAAGACTAATTTGAGAAGCTTTGAGCAGGTCTGAAGTTTTCTTATATGAGATTCATTTGTGATGTTTGGATGAGGTTTGAAGAGTCCAAGACATAGGTGGCTTGAATATGTATGAGCAACAAGAAGGTGACAATGGTAAATTTTGAGATTATTAAATGTGTGGGAGAGATCAAGAAGGACTATTGAAATACTTTGAAGAATATATTGCACAGTGTTGGAGCACCCTTATCAGTTGGAGGATGATGACAGTGATATATTGAGTTGACTTGACAGTTACAGCCTCTGAAGTGGGTGATGACATAATCAATGATAAATGATTATAGTGATGAGGTGGCAGTGATACCTTCAGCAGAAGACATGATGAAGATGTGATAGTAAGGGCAGATTGATGAAGTGTGATGTGACAAGAATTAGTGTGTATTAACTACAAGTCGGGTCTTGTAACTATTTTCTTAGTAGGATCTAAGAAAATACCAAGCAGAGTCTTGGATAGAAGTAGGTGCTTCTATATCAGTATGTGTTTATTTACCTCATGGTCGCAGTTGTTTGAAATACAAAAAGATTATAAACATTATATCTTGTGTCTCTTGTGCAATGTGTTGATAATTATGTGTTCTATTTGATGAATGGATTTATTATTGAAGCATAATCTATTAATGAATATGATGTTGAATTGAATGTGAAATGATGACTTAGTTTTAGATTTTGAAGAAGTGAAAATTGAAGTAAGTCGAAGCTCACTGATTCACCCCCCCTCTCTGTGATCCATTGTGTCTAACACCTTGGACTTGATTTGAAACCATGATGTTGCAGTGAATCGTCAAATTTTGAAGACTCATACTTCTTAGTCTCCAATTGTTTTTCAATTTTCTCAATATGTGACTAGAATAATACCCATTTTTCCTCCTTATCATTTTATCGAGTAGTAGATGAATGAGGAATAAAACTATTTTTTATATCTTTCATGAGTTCCTTCAATTCTTGAATATCTTCTTTCCTAGCTATCTTATTTTCCAATTTATCTAAGTCATCCAATTTATCTTCCAACTTGGACACCCTAAAAGATATGTCTTCAATTTCATCGTATGTCAGAGATGAATCCTTTGGTGCTTTGAGTGGAGTCGGATTTTTTCCAATTAATTTTGGTGTTATTTTGAAAAATATAAATATATATCACACCCTATGGTCCACCACAACTATATCCTTCTACTCAAAGTTATTCAAATTCAAAACGGCGTACCTTTTTAAAACCATGATTGGAATGTTGTTTTATGGACGACTTGGAACTGAGGTAAAATGGGAATTTTGGATCTTGTGGATGTAAAACTTCGGCCTGTCATATCTTGATATGTCATATTTTTTTATGCCAGAGGTATGACCTAATTTGGATGCTCAAGTAAAAAGTTATTGCAAATTTTCCAACATTTCTTGTTTTTGGCCTATCCAAAAGAGCAAACTTGTATCGTATTCCACATGTCCAATATTCCGTTTATGTAGCTAAAAATACTATTAGAGATACCCTATTGTGTATTCTATATGATGCAATAAGTCTCATTCAATTTCGATCTCGGATTCCTCAAATATGACGTTTTTCCCAAGAACACTTATTTTAGACTGGGTTTTGAGATAGTAAAAAATCCTAACATCTTGAAGGTATAACTCTAATACTGTAATGAATTAAGATAATAAAAAAATTACCACAAATTCTTACGATTTTTTGGAAGTGGGTTCTACGTTTCACTGTCTGAAGCATTGTAGAAAACAAATTATAGCGAAAATTCCAAGATCACTTGTTTTGAAGAAACCACTCCCGAGGAAAGAGCTCTGATACCAAATTTTATGCAACCAAAACCCATAAATAACATAAAAATAGGATAAATAGACTAGAAGAAAGTAAACCACGCATTAATAATGAATAATATAGATTAATATCAATCCTCTTTGAGGAAGGAACCTCCTTACACAATGTACTAAGTAGATAAGACAAGACAAGATACTATGATGTCTAAAGTTAAAATGTATCCTTCCTATATATAGGAGACAAAGGTGTACAATAACAACTAACAGACACACTAATAAACCCAATTCGAAATCAATAACATGTAATATACCACAATATAGGTGTTAATGCACCACTCTATAGAGGGGAATGTGTCCAATATTTAATGCTTGACAATGACTATGAACACGACCATCCTGTACAACACTATAATAATAAAAAATAAACCATGAAGAATGGGATGATACAAATTTCCTCCCTCAAAAAAATGAATCATTTCTATACTAGATATTAACACACAAAAAAAACTAAATTTTACACACAAAATCTAAATGGAAGTTAATAATAGAATCCATTTTTCATCTTGTCGGTGTGATCATCCAAACAAACTGGTAAAATCGTTATTTGGAGTTCATCAATTTTGGTTGGGATTTTTCTTACTAAAGAGCCAAAAAGATAGCTTGAAGGCCTATCACATACCCCAAATTGCAGAAACATTTTATGTTTTAGGAGACATTATGTTTTAATTATATTATAAAGTTTGTAATTATTGACCAAGTGGGGTCAAGGATAATTGTATTTAATTGCTGAATATTTTGATAATTAATAAATAAAAGATGAGACAACAACTTAAGGAGGCTATTAAATGAGTGTCTATTGGCCACTTGGTGGAATAGGCTAGGTTGAGAGCAGATTGACACTTGGTAGCATCCTCAAACTACTTTTAGTTGTTGGAGGAGGCAACTTCCCTATTTTTGTGGTCATGTTTTCCAAGAAAGTGGAACAAGAGCAGGTGGCTCATTAACTGAAAACTGACCCAAAATACCTAGGCATGCTGATAAAAACTACCCATTGAATTCAGTTCAGGTCGCTCATTCTTTACTTGTGAAATTTTTGAGTGAAATTGGTGCACAATAAATTCGATGGAGGGGACAGGAAATAGTGTTTGAGTGGAAAGTGTTGATTTACTGAACTAGTGCAGTTTTTTTGAGCTGAGTTCTTGCTGCTACAGGAAGAAATATCATTGTTGATTACTTTGTGGAGTTGCATGGGTTTCTAAACCTATTCTCTCACCCAGTGCTTTCAACCAAGTGGACCAGTGGATAGGCTCGGGATCCTAAGATTTTCAACTTAGCTGTCTTCAGGAGTTGGTTGGGAGGAATGGGATCCTTAGGTTGTTGTCTCCTCTGCTATATTACCATGTTCTAAATGTGATTTTTATATTCTTTATGCAAGCATAGGAACTGGAATATATAAATTTAGGATTTGATGCATCTATATGACTGATTATTTTGTTAGTTAGTTAAAAAAAAATTTGATCCAAGATTTATAAATTATGTTCAGATATGTATTAGAATAAATGATTTAGGGTTAGTTTAAATTTACTGATGAATAAATAGTCTAGTATAGTATGTGAAATTAAGTTTGATGATTAAATCAAATCAAGAAATTTAGGAATATGATTATTTACTTTCTACTATTAAATCTTTATAAGAATGTTTAGAAGAAATATTCCTCTATTTCAAAAGTTTCCATAGTTATAATACATCTGTTTAAAACCTAAACAAAAACTATCATAAAAGAAGGTCTAATAATCACTATATGTATGCTTAACCTATTATAAATACGTATAATTTTTAATTATTACAGGAAACACAAAAATAACATAAATAGGAATAACTTAGATTATATAAACAATATAATGAAGTTTTAGTAATAACTTAGGTTTTGCGAATAAAAACTAAGTAATTTCAGTAATACTATAAGTAAAACAGTAGATATCAATTACATCAAAGTAAAAACAACAATAATGCAGAGTTTTAATTTAAAACAAAATACAAACAATTATTAAGGAAAATTGTAAACCAAGTCTTTCTTTCTTTCCTCTTTCCAAAAATAGGGTATTTATTGTTTTATCATTTCCTCAATAATCAAATTCTTCTTTACATAATTATAATATCTATATTATAATTGCCCTAAATTAAATTAGTTTTTACACAGAAACAGAGTTTAGACTATTTATCATGTATATACTAAATTAAATAACAAAAGATAAATCAAATTATTCTAAATCAAATTTACACAGTCATACTCAAGTTTTAGTGGCAAACCCTTTTTCCTTTTTACTATTTCATAAACCAATCTTTAAACTAAAGGAAAAACAGAGAAGCTAGTTTTCACTTTAGATTTCCACGTAATAACCTCATCTTAACAAAATCAAAATTATGTACTTTTACAAACAGCGAAACCTTTATATTATCTTTTATCAATTATTCACTAGATACAAGTAAATAACCACAAGGTTCTTCAAATTTCCATTAATAAGCTTAAACAAACTGATTTCTACAACACAAAAAAACCACAATGTCCAAGTCTATCAAAGACTTCATTATACACAGGCCGGTGCACCCATTCTATTACTGTCAACCGTTACAAGTTAAAAACCAAAAATTTTACAAACTACGAAATCCTAAGAAACATAAACTTTCAAACATAATAGTCTACGACCACATGACCTTTACAACCAAAAGCATTGTTCAATGCAGCTACAACAAGGGAGATCAAGTCTTGGCGAGACAGTATCCTTCCAAACCCCACACATTCAACACAGAAAGAACCTAAGGCATGAAACTAAGGCTTACCCAGTTGCTTAAGAAGCGTAAAACCCTTTTCTTGAAGTCTTCCAGCTCACAGTCGTGATACTTCACCTGTAGAGAATGCTACACATTAGAATGGAGAAATGTTAAGTTCTTTGTTCAAAAAGAAAACCTTGTTACAGTAATAAAATTTATGGCATTGCAGAAAGGGGTAACATGAGTTACCTGGAGATTTTATCCTCGGCCGCACAGTAATTGTTTTGCACAGAAAACCCTGGAAAAAGAAAACTTCTTACCCTAGCAGCTGAGTAGGAGAAATGCCAAGAACCTCAACGAGAATGAGAAAGCCACAGTAAAAGATATGGAGAAACAAAATATCCCCACTGTTAGGGAAAATCCACAAAGTAAGCTACGCGTTTAGAACCAGAGACCACACCAATATCAAACAAAGGTTTCATCTTGGCTGATACACTGGTTGAGACACTCACGAAGCTATACTTTAGCATCGAAGGCCATCACTCACAGAGACAAAATGATGGCATCAAAGGCCATGAGGCCATGATCCTGGCAGCGCTTCTCACAGCAATGAAAGGTATGGCAAACAATGCATTATTTTAGGGTTGGAATAGTTATGTAGTAGGGTTTACCAACACCAAAACCCTATCCACTAACAGATAGCCACGTGGTTTCCACTTTGACTTGAATTTGTGGGTGTTGCTCTATAGTTCAAGAACTTGGGTGAAACCTGGAAAAAGGTTTACATAACCCTTGTTAAGACCTTGGTTGAAAACATATAAGCCCGAGATTTTATTTATGGAGATGCTTAGCATAGTTTTTGTAAAGGTATTATAGTCTCGGTTGCATCGTTTGACCCTTCTTTTTAAACAAAGGTTAAATGCTAAGCCTATACTTATATTCTTATAGTGCACACCTTTACACACACAAAGGTTAAATACTTTGGCAACATCAATCTATACTTTGCATAAATCTTTAGTATCGCTTATACAAATGTCCAATTCCTTAACCTCATGACAATACGTAAGCATAGGTTAATTCTGGTTTATGTTCACATTTTGGGCATATGTAAATTTCAATGCATATGAAATTGTAATACCCTAGTTGTTAAGCCCTGGACTTATGATCCTTCATGTGACTTATGTTCTCTTGCATTATGGACTTACGATATTTTATATGATTGTGGAATTTTGCTCCTTTTCATGATGAATTTAATTAAGGACTTATTATTAATGTTTGATAACATGACCTTGTACTTTGGCGTTATTATAAATGTTAATGTTATTACTAGAATCTCTGTTATCTTTGACCGTTGTTAACGATTGAATAAATAAACAATTGACTCAGCAAAGGAAACTAAAAGAGTATGGGGGACCATGGATTCCACAAAGTGAGGGGGAATGGGGACATCCCTAGCACCTTATAACTTATTGTTGAATTCACTTTGTCCATCCCAATTCATATTTTCACCTTGGTGAGATTAATAATGTTCGTCACCCAAACCTTGTACAATGAACCCTATTCTCAATAATTAAGGACTATGGAGATATTTTTGCATATTGTGCACACCTTAGTGGGCCCATATTGCATAGGGATCCCTCCTTGGGAAAATATTCCCTCACATTTATGTGTTTATGGTCATTTATGAGCCCTTTCCTAGTTTTTAGGACTATAAGCTATTTTCTAGCTTCCACTCTTACACCATACATTGATCATCCTATTTTTGTGCTTCCATGATATTTATGACCCCATTGGATTCCCTCTCTCACCTATTTCGACCTCCTTTATGTTTTGTAACCCCCTTTGTGCATTAATGTGCCTCCATGTGCTCTTCATGGCCCCACTCCTTAGTTTTTGGGTAACTCCTCC
Source organism: Pseudotsuga menziesii (assembly GCA_001517045.1). Classification (NCBI taxonomy): domain Eukaryota; kingdom Viridiplantae; phylum Streptophyta; class Pinopsida; order Pinales; family Pinaceae; genus Pseudotsuga; species Pseudotsuga menziesii. The sequence continues at coordinate 257,381 of LPNX010512830.1, read as the reverse complement.
TCATGGTGCTGATTCAGGAAAGGGAATATTTTCACTAAACCACCACTCCACTAATTCAATTTAATTATCCATGATGAAGTTTAAACCTTACTTATCTCTAATTTGGGTTGATCCATTTGGGTTAGAATGGTCCTCCTTATGTTATAAATCCATATGTCATCTCCTTGTTGAAGTTAATCTTGAGCTTTAGACCATGTGATTTAAGCTATCTACCAGTGTTGGGAGGGTTAATATTATTGAGAGTGTGTTGAGACTTAGAGGGAGTCTATTTGTTCCCTTTGCTTCCATTATATCAATCTACTAGTCCAGGTTCTCACATAGAAATCCTGGAAATGGGAATGGCGAGCTAGGTCACATCCAATAGGCAGTGGAGACGGACAGGAAAGTAGTAGTGGGAAGTATTGTATCTCTCAAAACAGGTAGTTTCGAGAGTAGTGACACTAAGTGAGAATATACCCATGGATCCATGGTCTCATCTCGGGTTGACCTATTCAAGTGAGGAAGGATTGACAGTGTCTACGACTGGGAGGAAAGTTGTCCTGTTGAGCCAGTTGCTTATATTTTGAGATAAGTATTTCTCTTATGTTGTATTTTCATTACATTATTTTATATGGTATATGTGCAATGATGCCTGATTGGTTGTTTGAGTGTTCATGTATTGAATTTCAGGATCTGCATGGAGGAAGGATGAATCTCATGGAATTTAGTTTCTATTCTTGTTACCTTCTTTCTATTCTTCTTCTTCATAACTAGAAATTGTAATTTTGGCTCTATTTTATTGAGAGGGGTGCAACCATATGATCTGGTTTGACCATCTATGCTCATTTATGGGTTGTGAGACCTTGTAGAAGGAGAAATTCAATAAGTCGGCTTGAACGATAGCCAACTTATTCGATCAGCCGACTAAGTCGATGGGCCGACTTAGTCGATCAGCCGACTAAGTCAGTCGGCCGACTAAAGCTAGGTATTAGGTTGACCACTTAAGGTCATGTCGGTTCATCGAACCGAATGGTAGTTATTTTGTAACTGTTCTGTAATAATATATATTAGGATGTTGAGCCATATGAGAACCCAGTTCAGTTCTCTATGTTGTATGGACTTATTCGTGTAATATAATATGTTAATTCACCTATTTGTTCTTATCTCTTGTCTCTGTTTTATATATATGTTTTAGTGTGTATTATTGGTAACCTTATGTGATCTATGAGATTGCAACATTGGTTTCATTGACAGTAGTACATGACTGGAATGTATGCAAACAGATGATACCAGAGCAGGAGATTAAGGACTGGTGGGAATATAAAGTTGCAAACTATTTGCAAAATTACGCGCGAAGGAACAGATTAACAATCGCACAAGCACAAGAAAGATTTTTCACAGCGACACATAAAAATTTTATCGAATCAGTACCCCAACTTTTGAAGAAATTCTTGGATGAGAAAGTCGGACGGGATTAAAGAACAACAGTTGTTGGAAAAACCGATCCGCGGAGGTAGAACAAACTTGTCGAAGTGGTTTGAGAAAATCCCCGACGACTTCTGTGAGGAATAAGCAGTCGAAGATATAACTTCAATGGAAACAATTAAGGAGAAATTTTACATAGATCTCACCGAATAATTTATGTGTTCCCTACCGACCTTGCTGTTCAAATTCTTGATCGAGAAAGGAGTGGGACATATCGTCGAACCTCGTCCATCACTTCATGAATTGCCATCCAACTCTAACTGGGTGGAGAAGCAAAGGAAGTGGGAAAAATTCATTGCAGAAAGGGAGTGGGAATACTTCCTAAGCAAATAGACCGAACTATCTGGGATTTCTAAAAAGCGTCAGGTAGGCTATGGGGGGGTAGCTGGTCATATGTCGAGATAGAGTATAGTGGATTCTAGTCAGCTACAACCAGATACCAAGCACCAGTAATGAGCAATAAAATAAAAGGGAACTCAAGCGAATAGTATCATATGAAAGTATGTCGGATATTCAGAAAATAGAGAGAGAAGAGAGACACCACAGAAGGGAAGCAAGACGAGAAAGAGCCTTAGAGCTGCACAGAGGAAGGAGTCCTAGGGAGAATGACCAGGAAGAGAATCCACCAAAGTCGGGTCATGACCGACATGAAGAAGGTGTGGAACAGGAAGCATCCCCTACAAAGGAAGAATTATGGATAGAGCAGCCAGAAGCTCTCCAATTAAGAGCTCCCAATGAAGGAACAACCCTATCTCCATTGAATCCACATACTCGAATACAGACTATTATCAAAGAGGACCTACGACTATGAGCTGGTGACTTCAGTATATGGATTCGACTAGACGACGAAACATACACTAGGTGACACCTCATTATACGTCGACCAGAGGAAGGAAATTGGGTGACCTTTCAAGTGGCACCCTCCAATCGAAGTATCCACTTGCTCTTACCGACACATGAAGGAGCCCCCCCCCCCCCCGCCAAATACAACTTTAGAAGAAATAGAACATTTAGAACTGTGGACAAATAGTTGCAGTGACCATCGACAGCAGAAGTCGACATCAACCGACTGCAAGTTGACGAAGAATCGACAACCGACGGGAACGGAAGTTCCGTTGACCAAAGTTCTACAGAGACGAATACACCAATAACCCCACCACCCTCACCACCACCCCCACCTCCACCGCTGCCACCTCCTGAGAGTAGTGATAGTGATTCAGACATGGTTCATAGATCGACTCACATTCCTCTATATGAGGGGGATGAGGACCCCAGACAACACTGGTTCATCTGCGAGTCGACTTGGGAGGCCAACCAAGTTACAGACGAAGATAGACAAATGGCACAGTTCGCAGGTTCCTTAAGGAAAAGGGCATTGACATGGTACATGAACTTTTCAGAAAGACAACATAGAGCAACAAAATCCAAGATTAAGGTGCAATTTTTGTCATTTTTCAAAACCCCAGATGCTAAACACCTAGCCGTGAAAAAACTAAAAACCACATCACAAAATCCAGGGGAGACTGTCTGCGACTATGATAAGCATTGGATAGACCTAATGATCTAGCTGGATTATGTTATAGATGAATAGTTACTAATCCAGTGGTTTCTTGCAGGGCTATCTCAGAAAGTGCATCGACACATTAGTCTGGAAACGTTCAAAACTTACGAAGATGCATTAACAAAATCTCTTCAGGTGGAGATGGACGAAGACATACCTGCTTACCCCATGGACCACAGATTGGAAGATCAGCTCAAGAACATACAGAAGTCTCTAAAGGAACTAAGCCTCAAGAATCAGGAGATCTGGTGCACCAAATGCTCGACGACCGGCCATTCCAAAGATAACTGTCGACAGGAGTACAGCCGACAAGACGTTCGATTCGTATAGACCAAGTCTTTTTGTGACATTTTCCAGGAGCACGGAGATCACTCGATGAAAGATTGCCCATTCAACATGAAGAACGGCAAGGCCTCCTGGTGTGCCATCTGCGAGACCAAAAGTCATAACACGGCCGACTGTCTGTTGAACCTAAAGAACCGACAGAACTATTAGGCAGTCTACCAAACTAATGTAGTAGCACTGCATAACGAGCAAAACTATCTAGAAAATGATCAGAATGGTCACAGATACGATGGTCGACGATATGAGCACTGGTACGACAATCAACTCCCAGGCTATGAAGGAAGAGGTCGATTCCCTGGGAATCATGAAAACCGACCGCGTCGACCCATCCAGTGCTTCACATGTTATAAAGAGGGTCATTGGTACGCAGACTGTCCATACAAGGACAAAACTGATCTCAAATTCTGTACTCACTGTGGGGTAGGGGATCACTCACTAGAGGATTTCCCTACCATGTTAAAAAAAATTAATACGAAAAAAAATGTTAATGTCTTGTCCTGTGTGCAAAAAAATGATGTAATAACCACCAAAAATTTACACATTATAACTTGACAAGGAACAAAAACAGGAGATGATAACCCCAAAATTAGTAAAATAAAAGAGAAAAATTTCTATCTTGACCCACTAAAAGAAAAACAAATATACAAAGAGGCAACTAATGTATTCAAAGAAATTGTACGACAAGAAAATGTTCATAACAGTCGACCTAACACAATAAATGAATTAATCCAACTCGTTCAAACAGACAATTCAGTATCCTAGTTTATCAATTTGTTGTATGAAATAAAAGGTACCCACTCTAAAAAACAAACAAAGAACATCTGCAGCTTAAATAAAAAATACAAAGGTGATGTCGACCCACTTGTCGACCTGGAAATTGAAGGATACCATGTCCGACAAGTAGTGCTCGACTTCAGCTCACAAGTAAACATCATGACTCATGACACTTGGGAACAAATGGGCAGACCTCGACTATATGAGTCAGGCATATACCTGAAACTAGATGACCAAGGCCTAATTGAACTCGTTGGAGTTTTGAAAAATGTCGACATGACTATAAAAGGAATCTCAACCAAGGTCGACTTCGAAATCATTGACCCAAAGGAAGGATCCAGTTCCTTCCCAGCACTAGTCGGTCGACCTTGGGGTAGAAAGATGAAAGCATCCATATCCCTGGACAAGGAATGAATCAAATTAAAAGGAAATGGACAAAAGGTAATTGTACCCATTCATCCATATCAAGGGGAACCTTGGACTGAACCTATTGATGAAGAAGTTGATGTCCAACAACTCTACCAAATCCACAACAACACAGACTACACAGAACCAAACATCCATGGAGAACTTCACTTAGGTAACCAAGACTCAATTGGTTATAATTCTGATGCTGAATTATATGATTGGGAGATTGAGAACTATGAAACACAAGAAAGAGGGTGCTGAACTATAGAAAAAGATCAGAAAAATCCCACCCAACAGTGCTTCATAGTGTCCATTATACCAAAAAAATTTGAAAAGAAAATGAGGGAACACCCTACCTTACAACCGACCAACCTGAATACTACACAACTACCAAGATATAAAGAAAGGGAATCACCAGTCATGCATATCGAACAAGTGTCCAAAAATATTGGTGAACATGGCCGACTTCAAAGCCTAGTTGAAACTTTTACAGGACAAGCTGCTAGATGGTGGGATACCCATCAGACAAGATTACAGACCTGGAAAACTGCTTCGACTTACTTCGTTGAAAGGTTTGGAGGAAAGAAGTTAACCCAACAAGCTCAGATACCTGTATTCACTCAAGGACAGAACCCAGAGGACCATATCAAAACTTGTGAAAAGGAGTGGAGAAGACTTGGATACAAGGATGAACGAGCATGGCCACACTTGTTCCCATTAACCCTAGCCGACTTACCAAACAAATGGTATAAAATGGAAGAAGCTAGAGGTGAAACCTTCTTCTGGCACAAACTTAGGGAGAATTTTATTAAAGATTTCAACTTTATACCTCAAAATGAAAATTTGGTCGAAACAACAAAACAAATTAAAGAATTTATCCAGCCGACCGAAAATAAACCCTTACAAGATCACCGACAAACAAGGAAATGTAACAAAATACAAACACAACTAAAGTCACAATCCACAAGATTACAGTTAGAAAATGAAAACATAGAAGGAAAAAGCTTTAGATGGAAATCCAATCATGTCGAAACAACAAAACCTATTTGCACCATCCTGAAAGTCGAAACATCAGACAAACCAGATACCGACAGAATGATTGTAGCCGACTTCCCTGCCACATTCTCATAGTTCAAAGAAGGAAATCGACCAATCAATGAAGCTAAAGCCCCAAAGTGGCTAGACGCTAAAGTCAAAACTAAATAATTCGACATCTCAAATGATGATCAACCAAAAATGGCAAAGATTGGTGACTATTGGAGCGAAGAATAGACCACAGAGATAGTGAACTTATTAAAGGAGTTTCAAGATGTATTTGCTAGAGATTACAAATACCTAAAAGGCTTAGTCCACGAAATGGGAGAGATGAAAATTGATACTAAACCTGATGATCGACCTGTGAAGAAAATGCCTTATAAACTAGCTCACAAATACAAGGAGATAGTCAAAAAGGAAATTGATAACATGTTGGCAGCAGGCATCATCTACCCTATTGACCAATCAGAATGGGCAAGTCCAATGGTGGTACAACCTAAGAAACATGACCCAAACAGACTAAGAATTTGTGTCGACTTCAGGGAACTAAACAAAGTAATCGTGACAAACCCATTTCCAACACCTTATGCAGATGAAATCTTGAATGAAGTTGCAGGACATGAATGCTACTCATTTACAAACGGATTCTCGGGCTATAACAAAGTGCCAATAGCTAAAGAGGACCAGAAGAATACAACCTTTGTGTGTGAATTTGGTTCATTTGCTTACAAAGTTGTGCATTTTGGATTAAAGAATGCACCTGCAGTGTTTTCTCGAATTGTTGTCAAAACATTTCAAGAATATATCTATAAGACCATGGTAGTATATTTTGACGACTGGACCATATACTCTAGGCTAAAGGACCATTGCAAATGGCTCTGACTTATGTTGTAGAGATGTCGACAAATTCAACTCTCCCTAAACATCAAGAAATTCATATTTGTGACCCCCATAGGGATATTATTAGGGCACATTGTCTATAAGGAAGGTATTAAGGTCGACTTTGCAAAGATTAAAATTATCCTCGACCTAAAACCACCAGTAAACCCCAAACAAGTCAGGGTGTTACTTGGCCACACAGGCTATTATAGAAAATTCATAAGATATTATTCAGATATGACCTATCCTCTTGAAGAACTACTAAGGGAAGATCAAGATTTTAACTGGACAGAGGAATGCCACATATCATTTGAAAAATTAAAAATAAAACTAGTCGAAGACCCAATCCTTAATTTTCCAAACTGGTCGATCAAATTCCATGTCCATATTGATGCATCAAGCCTCGCAATAGGAGAAATCTTAACTCAACCAGGAGATGATGGAATGGACTATCCTATAGTTTATAGTAGCAGGAAGTTAAATAAGGCTGAAAGAAACTACTTGACCACAGAAAGAGAAGCCCTAGGAATGGTCTTTGCCCTACAAAAATATAGACATTATCTGTTATCTAATCCATTTATATTCTATACTGACCATCAGGCCCTCAAGTATCTCGTCAATAAACCACTCCATCATGGAAGGATTTTTCGATGGTTACTTCTCTTCCAAGAATTTGAGTTTGAAGTTGTTGTCTAACCAGGCAAGTTAAATGTAGGTCCCGACCATTTATCCTGAATCGACACAGGAGAATAACTGACAGGAGTCGACGATGACCTACCTGATGCACATTTATTTCGGCTAGAAGAAGTCCCAGTAGAACTAGAAGAAATAGCTCAGTTCTTAGAAGATGGACATGCACCAGAAGGTATGAGCACCAAGAAAAAGCAGATCTTAGCTATGAAGGATGCACCATACAGTATCATCAATGGATTTTTATACAAAATGGGATTAGATGATATCCTCAGAAGATGTGTACTAGAACATGAACGAGACCAAATAATGCATGAATCACACTATGGACCGGCAGGAGGACATTTCCAAGAAGACACAACTGTAAAGAAAATCCAACAGTCAGGATTATGGTGGCCGACACTCCACAGAGATTGCAAAAATTTTGTTAGTCAATGTGACAAATGTCAACGACTAGGTTGACCCCTTCCTAGTACAGAAATGCCTTTGATATCAGTAAACCCTAGTCTCACATTTGAAATCTAGGCCATAGACTTCATAGGACCATTTCCTATACCAGCAAAAAGGTCAGGTGCAAGGTATATCATTACTGCAGTGGAATATGTCACTAAATGGGCAGAAGCTGAACGAGTCGATACATGTTCTAGTGAGATAGCTGCTAAGTTTATCTATGAGAATATCATCACTAGATTTGGATGTCCACTAACCCTGATTAGCAACCAGGTGACACACTTTATCAACAAAACTATCAAAACCCTAACCGACTAGTTCCAAATCGACCACCGTCGGAGTACAGCATATCATCCTCAGTTGAATGGAGCAATTGAAGCATTCAATAAAACATTAACAAGAGGATTAACTAAAATATGTAATGCTAACAAGGACAACTGGGATGAGAAAATACCTACAGTCTTATGGGAATACAGAACAGCCTATAAACGATCGACCGACCAAACTCCTTTTCGACTAGTCTATGGAGAAAAAGCAGTAGTTCCACTACACTTTCAACAACAGACACCTATTATCGTAGAAATACTACATGTCGATGTCGAACAGGGAAGGAAGGACCGACAATATCAACTTAGCAAGCTGGAAGAGCACCGACTCATGGCTATACAACACCAAGAAATCCAGAAGCAACAACAGAAAGCATGGCATGACCGCAACATAAAAAAAAAAAACCTATCTGTCGAAGACCTTGCTTTACTATACAATAGTTGGGTCAAAGGAAAACCTAAGAAGCTCCACACAGAATGGATGGGACCTTACATTGTCGAAGAGATACATCCCAATGGATCAGTCTGACTAAGGATGTTAGAGGGCACATTATTTCGGAAGCTCGTCAATGGAGCTTGACTAAAACGCTACAGAAACTCATTCACCTGAAGAAAAAAAATAAATAAATAAAAAATAAAATAAAATAAAATTAAAAAAAAAAAAAAAAACCCAACCAAAAAAAAAAAAAAAAAAAAAAAAAAAAAAATAAAAAAAAAAAAAAAAACCCGACCCATAACCGTCAACCAAAATCCATAAAAAACTAGAAATTCCAAAAACAAAATAATACCCTACAAATAGAAAACCATGACAGGAAATCACCATCTCAACAACCGCCATCATGCCCATCGACCATTCTCGTCACCGAAATCAACCGACGACTTCCATAGTCCCATCGTGCATTCATGACATCGATCACCAAAAGCACTTCGCCATTAACACACACTCACGTATTCCAGTTGGAGCATCACGTCTGCCATTAATACACCCATCGCCGCACACAACCACAGCATCGCCTATAAATACTGGATCGCCAAAGGTTCATTCACCACAACCTATACAGACAGAGCATCATAGCATCTAGTCGACCAAAAGCTGAGAACCCCTTAGTGACATCGACCACCAAACTGACACAATGGCCCCCAAAAAAACTAGAGCCTCGACTAAATCCAAGGAGATACATGCTGTGGATACACCTTTAGTCCGCAGGCTGAAAAACATCAAAAATGCCAAAGTACAGGAAGGACCATGGAAAAAGCTATGGACCAAAATATAAGAATGGGCCTTTGTCGAAAAAAAGGCCACTCAAGCAGCAGAGAAAATCAAACGCGGCACTCTCTTCAGCTATGCCAATGCATCGCTTATGGCCATCTTTGGTGGTACGAATGAAACTACTATCAATTTCATCATCAGTCGGTATCACAATGGTCGGTTCTACTTCAACGAGCCAGTCGACATCTCTGGAGATGCCATCTCCAAGCTAACTGGTCTCACTAATGGTGGAGACCCCATACTAGTCGGAATCAAAGAAGGACTGGTTGAAGAGCTCACTGGGTCACCTTCTAGAAAAAACTCCAAGGGGTTGATGATTAGCCAAATCACAACCCGAACACCATATATTGTGGCCAAAATCATTGCAATAACACTCACTCTAGCAGGTCGAGGCAGCGACCTTAAGTTAGAAATTCTAGAATTTGTCGACACCATTGCCACCGACGGACGAATATACAGATGGGGCGATTATGTCACTGACATGGTGAAGACCATCTGTGAGAGATGTCAAGAAATGGGGGGTATCATCAAGTTCCCCTCCCTCATCTTATGGATTGTCATGTACCACATCTTCCCAGAGGGGAGTCCAGTCTTTCGGGAACCATCGAAATTCGACATGTGGAGGTTTAAACCATTCTCCCAGAAAGGAACCTTGCATGAACTTGAGCGCGAGAAAGTACTGTTGGAGAACTGGTTTCAATAGCTCAAATTCTGCATGACTAGATGGAGGGTGCCTCAAAAAATCCGACGAAATCTACCGGTGAACTCCCACATCCAGCTAGAGCTCGACCATACCTCAGTGTGGTACATGCAAGGCGATAATTCCAATGCCAAAGCTCTCGACTACTATCCATCTGTCGACCAGATATTCCATAAACTGTCTCGACAGGCCAAAACAAAAATACCAGTACGAGCAGCAGCAAAACAGATCAACTTCTCGATCGAGGAGCCGCTCACAGACCAAGAAAAAGAGGAAGACAATGAGCTCAACCTCTATATCAGCACATTTGTGTCGAAGGAGACACCGGTCGAACACACTGGTTCACTACAAATAACCATCAAACCTCCGACCGCAAAAAGAATAGAACCCCAGACCGCAAAGCCAAAGCCGCAGCCACAGCAGCAGATAACTCCTCCAGCTGCAGAAAGTGTCATCCTGACTCGGGAACCGACTAGCGAGATAGAACACGACAACCCTTACTATGCTGTTACAAAAGGCATTATTCAAAAACTCTCAAAGGAAATAGCAGTAGCCAAGAAGAAAATAAAAACACAAGAACAACAACAAGGTAAAGGTAAGCGCAAGCTTATACTTGCTGACTCATCAGAAGATGAAGATGAACTAGAAGCCACAACCCTCAACATCATAGAGGATGTCGCAGCAAATAAAATACCAGTCGAAACCCAATTCCAGTGATTTGTCGACACAGGAGCACAAGCAGGTCGACCAAAGAAAGAAAATACTACGACGACGCTTGAAAACGTCGTCGATCTTGTGTCGATGCCTCCACCCCCATCACCGATGCAAATAATTGAGGAACAAGCAATGGCACCATAATCAGTCATCCCCCTCAACTTATGCAAAAGTGCGATGCTGAAGGCTATCCAAGCAAAATTCGACAGAGATAGGGACTTGCAGGCTTTCTTTGAGAAACTTCCTGCAATTTTTACATCAGCTCAGAAAATCTCTACAAAAGCGCCTATATTCATGTCTAAAGGACACCAAGCAGGATAGGGTGCACTGTCCCCAATCGTTGCAACCACCTCATCGACTTTTGAAAGAAATCCCGACAAGGAATCCAAAGTGATTACACGTCGGTCCTCAATTATTGCATTTACCAACCCCATACCCCAAGCCGACCTACTAGCCACTACACTGACTGAAGAAGAAGAGACTGAGGAGGACATAGCTCGAAAAATCAACCAAATGTTCCCCGACGTCGACTTGCCCCCTCAACTCGACAAACCACCATCTCCACCACCACCACCACCCCCCGACTCAGAGAAAGACCCACCACAACCAACCGCATCCAAACAACCAGAGGTGGTAGTCATCCCACCTCCCCAACCAGAGAAACCATCGACCTCTATCCCACAAACCAAATACCCCGCCTTAACTGTTGTAGGTACACAGGAAGCAGATAAAGAGAAGCATAAGAAGCGGAAGGAGAAGTAGAAAAAGGAGCATCATGGACAGCCTTCAAAGGTCCAAATCAGATTGAAGGATGCAAGCTCCTTAACCGACACAGAGCTAGGACAACTCCTGATTACCCTGGCAAGTGAAGGAAAGAAGAGGAGTGAGCAAAGAAATAAGGAACTCAAGGAAAAAAACATAGAACAAGTCGAGTTTCTCGACAAATGCTGGAATTTGGCCCAGTCTGTCATGCCAGGCCCCATAGAAGTCGACACAGACAAACCGCTCAAAAGGGCGTATCAGCTATTTGAGATCATGGTGACGACACTCCAAGCTCACATCTAGGAAACTAAGGAGGCACAAAAAGAGGAAATTGCCTGACTCCTAATGGCACAGCACACTACATTTTCTGAAGCCTATAAAGTGTTGCAGGATCATATGGAGGAGTCTGTCATAACTGAAGAAGTACTAAGAGACTAGCCTAATCACTATGGACAAGTTTATCAGTAGACTCGATAGACTCAACAAGGCATTTAGGCATTAGAGGGCAGAAAAACCACTGAAGAACCACTCAGAATGACAATAGAGGAACGGATAGTGCTTGAAACCACCAAACTGCAAAAACTAGAAAGGGAAGCACATCAGTGGGTGCAACAAGCTCTCCCTAACTTAGAGAAAGTCGACATCATCTACCTGCAGATGAAACAACTTATCAAGACTGCAGAGGAGAAGGACCAATTCATGGGTCCTGACATGGAGAGGATAGCTGAAGTCTCCATTTCCGAGAAGATGTCGATCTTATTAGCCTTGACCACACTCACCATCGACATCCAAAAAAATTTGCAGAGTTGGATAGATTTCCAACATCACCTCGTAGTAATAGCCCCAACCATTGTAGAAGTCTGAGTACATAAAAGACCGACCATCAGACTTCACAGCCCACCGCAATAACTATTAAAGGCCAGCGAGAAGTTTGTACCTCCCTGTTTCTTTGGGACGAAGAAACGTTTTGTTCATGGGGGAGATGTAGAAGGAGAAAGTCGATAAGTTGACTTGAATGATAACCAACTTAGTCGATGGGTCGACTTAGTCGATCAGCCGACTAAGTCGGTCGGCCGACTAAAGCTAGAGATTAGGTCGACCACTTAAGGTCGTGTCGGTTCACTGAACCGACAGGTATTTATTTTGTAACCATTCTGTAATCATATATATTAGGCTATTGAGCCAAATGAGAACTCAGTTCAGTTCTCTGTGTTGTATGGACTCATTCGTGTAATATAATCTATTAATTCACCTATTTGTTCTTATCTCTTGTCCTTGTTTTATATATATGTTTTAGTGTGTATTATTGGTAACCTTATGTGATCTGTGATATTACAACAGACCTGTTCCATTGCATCCAGAGCATCCTTTCTAGTAAACAACACCTTTTCTTTCATTGAAAAATATTTTTGGATGACCAAGATATGTTTGTTTTGGTCCGATAGATTTCCAGTGCCGAGATGAACGCACCTGTAATTTTATTGTAAATAATTTGGTTGCATAAATTGTTCTTAGTTGCAGATATGAGGATGAGAGATGCATTCTAAATATAAAATTAATCGATGGCTAGAGGGTGGAAGCCATACGATCTGATTTTTATTAGTGAGAGATAACTGTAGGGGACAGTCATCGAGAGACGATTTTGAGGGTTGTAGTTACAGTCGGTGTTCTTGTTTGCTATGGTTTCAATGTGGCTGTAGATTGCAGCCTATGTATGATCCATGATATTTGTTTTTCCTTACTTTTATAGTCACTAATGGCACACACATACTAACATCGAAAAAGTAGATTAATTTTCAAATAATCAATGACATCAACACTTGGTTATTTACAAACTATGCTATCAAACAAACCCAAAATACATAAATTAGTTATTCACAATGAATATGATATTTAGCATGTATTATTGATGTTCTTGTTTCAATTATGACCTTTAGCTTTCACTTTGGAAATTATTAATTGAGTGTCACAATTAATTAAATAATTAAGTGGCATAATTAAATAATTAAGAATTAAGTGTCACAGACTTTAGTTATAATTGAATTTCTAGAATTTAATTTATTTGGGTGAATGGTTAATCAAATCAATAGTAATTTATCTATATCCATTGTTCTTAAACCTTAGTTAGTCTTAATATATCACCTTTGGCCTTATCTCAAGGTGCGGAGACATCACAAGAGGTATCAGAGCCAGGTTTCAACACTGTGGATGTTGGGCCTTCTACGAAGTTTCAAGTCACCTTGTAAGCATGCACTTGCATTAGATAGCTTGGATGCATGCACCTTAATATAATTTCACATGTTAGTTATTTAATTAAACTGTTAGATTGGGATGGGTATGGACCTGAATATCATCTAGTAAGGAGAATCTTGGAATGATTTCTACCCCGCCCCTTGTCCAACTAAGTAGATTGTAACTTAGAAATGTTGGCTAGTTACTTTATAAACAAGAAGAAAAGTGGTTTGTTTTAATGATAATGAACTTATACAAATGTGCAGTCTACTAACATAATGTTATTAATGAACACATTGCAGTTCCCAGTGATTGATTGAGCAAGCAGTGTGACTACTACAACTGATATTTTAATCAAACCTGTGAAGACTAAGTATTCAACAAGTAAAAGTTCAACAGTAGGAATTCATAGATTGGGGATGGATATTGAGGAAGGAAGGAGACCATATACTCCTGAAGAGAAGTTTGTTGAGGGAAGAAGGTCAACCAAAAATAAGATGAGAATTGAACCGTTAATCTTGGAGGACTCAGTGAGGACGTGTAGAGAGGTGTTGAGGCCTAGAAATTCGCAGGCGGAAACAGTAAGGGATTCTCCCCAATCAAAGTTCCCAACTAGCCCGTTGACTGTTTGGTATAGGGAATCCGTCCGGTTTTACGGTCCGGCTACCGTAGGTCAAAGTAACAAACAAGGGTTTTACCGATTGCGGCCCGGTCCACCGGAATTTGTATTTTTGACTTAAGAATGAAATGCAGATATCTAACTGAATGCAGGGTGGTGAAGGATGCAAGGAGCATTCACAAAGTGATGCACAGGTTCTTACCTCTCATCTTAGGCTCACCATGCATCTTAAACACTCATGCAGAAATGAAATGACTACCTATCTATCTACTTATCCTATCCCCGAGGAGCCAACTTGTAATTAACATATATGAGTAATGTGGATGTGCACACATAATAAAAGCAATTACGGATAGCTGACATTATCTTTTACACACATGAACAGCGAAAGATATTTCACAACCAGATAGCTAATTGTTTATGGCAAGCATACATTACTCATGGTAGAGATTTCATAAGATAAATCAGAAATCATTAAACAAAGACATAGGTCATAAAGTTAGAACGATCTCACGATTCATGGATACAATGCTGAAAAACAAAGTAGTTCATCTTTCGATTATCCATGTCAAAAACATTTGAAATCCCACCAATCTTCTTTCAACAGGCAAACTGTAATTTTTATTGCAAAAGGAAGTAGTTCTTCTTACAACAACTTTCCAGTCTTACTGGGGAAAAAATCCCTTTTCTTCTCTACGTTTCCTACTTTTATACAAAAGGCAAAAGTTGGTTGGGCTACCCAATGTGACCTTTGGGCTTCCCAACCCTTGGTTTTCCCATCGCTTCATTTTTCCCAAAAATATTTTACAAAATATTAAATTAATACAAAGTGGATCGATCCTCTATGAAGAGGGTCCCGCTTGGCTTTCAAGGAATTTTTTCCATGCTGCTGCTTCAGCAGCGACGCCTTCAAAAGTGCACGGCTCTAGGAACTGGATGTTAATTTCAAACTTGTCGACTTGGTTCCTGATGGCCTCGATCCTTGCTGGGCTCAACTGAAGCTGGTCTTCTAGAACTTGTATGCTAACGGCTGCATGGCCCACCTCATTCTTAAGTACTATGGCATCAATGGATTGAATTTGCTGCGTCCTGGCCTCTGCATCTTGATGCCTTTTCTGCAATACTTCCACAAAGGTCTCATGATCCGGGAACTCTTCAAATCTAAGTTCAGCCTCTGTTTGGAAGCGATTGTAAGCATTGAGGAACCTTTTAAAATATTCCGAGCATGCCACCTGTGTCCTCTTGACAGTCTTCTTAAAGTCTTCAACCGTGCTTATGGAAAACTCTACCAGGCTGTGATATTTTTTGAGGGTTCAACCTCCTGCTCTCGAATCTCTTCTTCTAGCTTCTTTTGTGCTTCTTCGGCTGCTTGCCTAGCAGTTTCTTCTGTTTCTCTGGCTGCTTCTTTTGCTAGTTCAGCTGCTTCCTGGGCAAATTTCCTTTTCTCTTCTTCTCCCTTCTGTAGCCATTCTGCAGCCTCATTTTCTAGCCTCTGAGCCTCCCCTCTTATCCTTTTGGTGACCTCTTCAGCCTTAGCCTGCTCAGCCTTATCTTGTTCACTCCCTTTTCCACCCTTGGTGGGGTGCTTCGGTTTGAATCTTCTACTAAGTGCCGTCATGTTTGGTGCACTCTTGAAAACAGGTTCATCTCTATCAAAATGGTGGGTGTACTCATAAAACACCTTGTGCTTCTTGCAGTGGTCAGCCATTCTACCATGAGTATCATTACGCCGGAAAGGCATTTCCCCAAAATGGAACTTCCCTAGTTCCTCTATAAATTCCGGAGCTTGCTTCACATTGGTGAATCTACAGCTACCCAGTTTGAATCGTAAAGGGGGATATGCAGTTTTCTTGTGCTGGAACAAGAAATGACCAACTCCGTCGATAAACACCTGTCTAACAGCCTCTTTATGGATTATATAATCTGTTGCATACTTTGGCAGCAGATAAGGTGTCTTTGATCCTCCAAACATCCTAAGGTACATACCATTCTCTGTCAAGAAATAATCACCATACTCCTCTATTACCTGCATAGCCTCTTCAGACATGCAGTCAAATTCCTTTCGGAAGATAAGCGTGTGTAGTGGCATAATAAAATGCTCACAGATCTCTCGGTAATAACTGTGGTACTGATGAGCCCACAATAGTTTGTAAGCTGCATATACTGGCATTCTTTCCCTATCCCAGACACACTTGAGCCCGGGGAAAGGCTGGTGGCATAGTATGCAGTCTATCAGAATGGAACCCATATAGAACTCAGATTTCTTTCGGGCTTCTCCTCCTCCCAAGGCTACAGCTACACAAGAAGAGAGACTACTTGATACTAGGCTGTCCCAGTTAAAAATTGTTCCTTCTGTGGCCACATGGAACATAAGGGGTATCCACTCCAATTTGAAGAGTCTACCATTAGCTCTACCAAAGATCTGATTTAGCATCGGGGCTATAAACCTGTAAGGAGCTCTTAAGCTCACTGTATCATAATCTTCAGTTGCTCTGTGCTCTGTGTCTATAAAGCTTTCCTGGTAAGAGCATTCTTCTTAGAGTTTCCACTAAATCCATCCTGAGGTTATCTAACCAATCGTTTGAGAGGAACACTTGAGGCTTTGGCAGGTGGTAAGCTAATGCCACATATCCAGGGCTAAACGCAGCATAGCCCTGACCATCGACATTCGCTATAAGCATTGTGTTGTTGTTTGTGTGTGGCAGAATCCATCTCATTACATCAAAGCAAGGGAACAGCTCTGGTCTGGTAGCCACCTTCATGATGGCGGATTTTTCAATGTTGGCATAAATTGGCTCCTCTTCAAGACCCGTGTCTGGGACTTCCCTGTGAGAAATCATTCTGTATATCTCACCCCATTTATACTCAGGCTCAATACCAGAGACACATTGGGTGTCTTCATATATATATTATGTCTGTGGGACGACCTCTATTGTTGTTTGTTCTTCGACCATAGGGGCCTTCTTTTTCTGCCTTTTAGACATTGTAAGTTCTTCCTGTAATGTAAAAACATTATGTCATTTAAGCAGTTTGAATTTGTGAACATTGTGCATCAGTTTATTCTTTCTCAAATGTATCATGGTTATTCATACATAAGCACTTTAGTTTGAAGAATTGAACTAGTATGCAATATTGTGCAAATGTGTTATTATCCCATGCCCAGTATGGTAAGGTTCCGCGCAACCAATACGTATAATGCCTTAAGACTATGGATGCATTATCTTATGATCTGACCTATATGCAGCAAGCCCATCAATCATGCTTATGCCAGTGCTAAATATACATTAATCTACAACATTCCACTTTCCCCATGATAGCTATACAAACAAAACGTAATATTAAGTGCAATGTGCAACATTCAGCAATTAATCTATTTCATAGTGAATATAGCTAAGGCTCGCGCCAGTCCAAATTTAACCATAAAACCAGTAGACACATAATGAATGGCAACTCATGTGACCTGCGACTGGAAAGATACATTAGGTTGACTATACATTCTGCGCGGATCATTTTCACTTGCTATACAGGATGCTTCCATAAACACACTACCCGCCCTACTTTCTGTGCAACGAAAAGGAGACACCCCCTCTTCAAACGACTAGAGCTTTAGGCAATTAAGCACCATAGGGCTCCGCGTGATGAAACGAGCAACACAGGCTGGGTTCGACCGTGAAAACCTTTAAAAACCTTATTCCTCCCTACCAACTGTAGGTCCGGCCTTCTGCCTCGTCAAGGCTGCGGAAAAAATGTGCAAGTGAAACGGCTAGGGTTCACAGGTTGGGAAAACACCACGGAAAATGATAGCCTATCAAACCCCCAAGGTAATGCCCCAAAACCTGACCTCCCCCTGTCTATCATGGCCGCGTAGCGAGGTTTGGCGGAGAAGGCGTAATGGCCGTCTGCGCCTAACCCTTCAACCCTTGTGCGCGTGAGGCAGCGACTGAAACGGCGAAAAGCAAACGGATTAAATGGTCAAAATGCTCCCCCCACCCAAGGTTAAGATAGAACCCACAAGCTTGAGTCCTATCTGGATGAGGGAAAACGCCGGGGATTCCTAAACCATGGGAGAAAACCAATAACCGTTCAAACGCACTGGGAAAAAGATGAAATAAACCTACCTGGAAATCCAACGAAACGAGCGAGCTGATGGCGGTTGGAATTCTACTCTTGCCACCTGGAAGCTGGTATAGCGACAGCAGGACCTTCACTCACCCCAAAGATCGACAGCTCAACGCTATGCTCACCATGACAGTGCTCGAAAAAACAATACAAAACCCAAACCGTCGCCCCACATATATTAAAAAAACGCCACACGTGCGAGAGCATTTAAATCGGGCGGGAAATGAAACTGTGTTGGGCGGGTAATAACTCAGGCCCTCCGCAACGATAGATGGTCCCCAGTACTAAATCACCCGCAACGACTAACTAGAACGCGTGAACGACAATCGGGCATCGGCGGATACCTTGATCGGACGACCAAGAATCCGAACTCCTCCGCAATGGCGAATCCTCAAAGCACTATACCGCCCGCAACGGCGGAGTAAGTGGTGGCCAAGCGCTCCGATACGAAGCCGGGAGAAAATGAAGCACACGTCGGGGCGCAAAATAAAATCTAAGTACAAAGTGATCCGCAACGGTGGACGCTCGAAAAGGAGATTTGTCCGCAGCATCGGACGAGGGAGACTTCAAACCCGCCCGATGAAGAATCAAAAACCACCCGATGGAGAATCAAAACTCGCGTGCAACGGTCGGAGCGAAAAGGAAAGTCTAAACCCGGAAAAGGCCTGCAACGTCGGAGGGTAGGATAAAAGATCCGCCCCCAACGACGAAGAGTCCAATGACTTACCTCCCGATTCAACAAGGCTTTGAAAGATATGCACAACGATGATGAACTCAATTAAGGATGGGATTCGTTTAAGCATGAAATGAGAAAGAAACAATCGATTGACAGCAACCCAAAGTGCCGGAAGACGCTTCAAAATCCATAGGCCAAACATCAATAGGCTGAAATCAAGAAAATAACCGACTAATTCAAAGTAAAGGAGGGTCCAAATTTTTTTAGAATTTTGGGAAATTGTTGCAGATGCAACAAGAGGATAATGAAAGAATAATTCATATCCAAGAGCATATTATGAATGATCTAAAATCATTAAAGACCATCCAAAGATCCACTGAAAAGAGTCATAAAAGAGGTTATGTGAGGTCTAGATCATCTTCAAGGAGACCTTATCACTTGGAGAGAAAAAATGGGTATGTATCAAGTAGTACAGACAGCAGTCCTAAAAGATCTCCAATGAGATACAAAAAGAGGAGGTTTACCTGGGATGAACTACTAGTAGGAGAGTTGAGAAGAATCAAGCCCCCAACTTTTGATGGAGAAGTAAATCAAAGAGAATATGTCGAAGCATGGTTGATAGGACTGAGGAAATTCTTCCAATTGCATCAGTATACACCTAATATGGAGGCAAGAGTATCCATATACCATCTATAAGGTAAAGCAACTATCCGGTGGGATAAATTGGTTAAGTTGAAAGACATCGATGAATACAAATTAGATTGGAGGAAGTTTAAGAAATACTTTCAAAAAGAATACCTCTCTGAGCACTACTATGACAAGAAGATGGAGAAATTGTTTGATCTTTAGTTGGGTAGTATGACTATGGACGCCTATGAGAAAAAGTTTCTAGAACTTTTGAACTATGCGGACTTCATCAAAGATGAGAAGGTAAATATTCAAAGGTTTCTAAGTGGCCTTCCTGAACCTTACAGAGATAAAATCCAGTATGATATTCCAAAGAACCTTAAGGATGCCATCTGGAAGGAAAAACACTTATAGGAACAAAATAAGAGCAAGGCCCCATATTAGAAGAATTGGAAGGATATGAAGAATAATAAGCAGGAGCAGAGAAAGAAAGGTTTCCAGCCTTCAAATTTCAGAAACAATAATTCTTACCAACAACGATAGTCAAAGGAAGATACTTCAGGGAAAATACCACCTGTGGAATGTTGGATATGTAAGGAAAATCACTTTCCCAGTCAGTTCCCACATAAGAAAAATAACCTTCACAACATTCAAGAGGCTTCAAATGTTGGAGATGTAGGTGGAAGTGTTCAAAGGATGTATGCAGCCCTATATGGGAGGCAAGCTAACCACCAATCCTGAATGATTGAAG
The DNA here is from genome assembly GCA_001517045.1 of Pseudotsuga menziesii. Taxonomy (NCBI): domain Eukaryota; kingdom Viridiplantae; phylum Streptophyta; class Pinopsida; order Pinales; family Pinaceae; genus Pseudotsuga; species Pseudotsuga menziesii. The sequence continues at coordinate 236,979 of LPNX010512830.1, read as the reverse complement.
TAGCAGGTACTATTGCTAATAAAACCATAACTATTTTGATTGATTCGGGATCTATACATAGTTACATTTCACCTAATATTGTTGAGAAATGTCATTTAAAGAAAAGTAAACTTGAAACAACAAGTCTAGTACAGCTAGCTACAGGAGCCAAGAGGAAAATCACTGAATTTGTAAAAGTGTGTCCTTTAGAAATGAATGGAATGAAAACCTTTGAAGACTTAAACATCATACCCTTGGGGTCATATGATGTATTGATTGGCATGGATTGGTTGGATGCACACCATGCAGTTTTGGATTGCCATAATAAAACTTATACTTGTTTGGATGAAGAAGGGAACCAAGTGACAATAAAAGGAATACCTTGACCCATATCCCTAAGGCAAATCACAACTCTACAATTGAATAAATGTCTTAGAAAGGGATGCCAATTATATGCAATTCATGTGGAAGAATAAAAACAAGGAAAAGAGCCAAAGTTGTAGGATTATCCAATACTACAAAATTTTGCAGATATATTTCAAGAACCGCCAAGAATACCTCCTAAGAGGGACATTGATTTTTTTATTGACTTGGTGTCAGGAACAGTACCTTCATATAAAGCACCTTATAGAATGAGTACTCCAGATTTAAAGGAATTACAAATGTAGTTAGAAGAGCTACTAAAGAAAGGTTACATAAGACCCAGTGTTTCACCTTGGGGAGCTCCTATGTTATTTGTGAAGAAGAAATATGGAACTCTAAGACTTTGCATAAACTATAGACAATTGAACAAAGCAACTGTTAAAAACAAGTACCCCTTACCAAGGATTGATGACTTGTTTGATCAATTGAGAGGAGCCAAGGTGTTTTCAAAAATAGATTTGAGGTCGGGATACCACCAAATTAGAATTAAGAATGAGGATATCAGTAAGACAACATTCAGAACAAGGTATGGACACTATGAGTTCACAGTAGTACCTTTTGGTTTAACAAATGCACCTTCAGTATTCATGTGTTTAATGAATGGAGTCTTCAGAAAGTACTTAGATAATTTTGTGATTGTATTCTTGGATGACATCCTTATCTATTCCAAGACAAAGGAAGAGCATGAAGAACATCTAAGACTAGTAATGCGAGTGCTTAGAGAACATCAATTGTATGCCAAATTAAGCAAGTGTTCATTTTACCAAGCAAGAATCCACTACCTAAGGCATGTCATATCTGAAGAAGGTGTTGCAGTAGATCCTGACAAGATAAGAGCCATTATGGATTGGTAAACACCTAAGAATGTATCAGAATTCAGATCCTTCATGGGGTTAGCTAGATACTACTGAAGGTTCATCAAAGGATTCTCGAAGTTGGCTCATCCTATCACATCTTTGCAAAAGAAAGGTGTGAAGTTTGACTGGACTTCTAAGTGTGAAGATAATTTTCAAAAACTTAAGGAAATGCTTACCAGTGCACTAGTGCTAAAAATCGCAAACCCCAAAGGAAACTTTGTTGTAGGCATTGGTGGAGTATTAATGCAGGATGGGCATGTGATCAGTTATGAATCTAGAAAATGGAAGGAACATGAGCATAACTATGCCACCCATGACTTAGAGCTTGTAGCTATCATCCATGCTTTGAAGATGTGGAGACATTATCTAATGGGTGTTTGGGTACACAGGGTACTCCCAAAAGACCGAACACCTTCAGAAACCAATTCACACAAATAGATCACAGATCAACACACCGATGTTTGTCACGTGGTTAAAACCCTCGAGAGGGAAACAGTCCACGGCCCCAGCCAAATAGCTACTTGGAGCAATTTATTATGCAAAAGAAAGAAAGTTACATGAGCTTCTCATAATCGATCAACTAGCCAAGGACCCTCTATGCTCTTTAAATAGAGATCATAGACGAATCAGGTGTTAATCCATAGATCAATGGTAGGTATGATATAAGAGAATTTGAACCGTCGGATTACTCTATGTCTAGAACATATCTTAACCGTCGGATTAGAATATTTACAAATGCATACTAATGCATACTAAAGAAACACACTTTTACCTAACGGATATATTACACAAGATGATCTTAACTAACTCCTAAGTGTCTAAATATCCTAACATCCCCCCTTAAGAACAACTTAGGACAGGATTGAAGGATTTACAAAAGTGACACTATTAGGAGAAGGAAGGAGGCATTAGAGCCTACCCCCCCTTAAGGACACATTCCTGAACTCCTAACATAGACCGAAGTTTAGAAAAAATCGCTTCTATAAGAGACTTGGTGAAGATGTCTGCAACTTGATCATCTGTTGGGAAATAGAGCACTTCAATAACACGATCATGAACAAGATTTCTGATGAAGTGCATCTGTAGCTCAATGTGTTTGCTGCACTGATGTAGAACGGGATCTTTGGCAAGCTTGATGGCACTTTGATTGCCGCACCAAAGTGGGGTAGGCTACTGCTGCTGGAATCCAAACTTTGAAAGGATCTGTCGAATCCATAAAGCTTCCTGAATGGCATTAACTGCGGCTCAATATTCTGCTTCTACTGAAGAAAGAGCAAGAGCTTGTTGTTTCTTACAAGTCCAAGTGACAGGTCCAGATCCCAGACTAAAAACATAACCTACAGTAGATTTTCAATCATCAAGATCGTCGGCCCAATTTGAATCAGTGAAACCAACCAACAAAGTTTTTCCCCCTGTACTGTAATGAATCCCAAACTGAATTGTACCTCGAATATATCGAAGTATTCTTTTTGTTGCTTTCTAGTGACTTTCATTAGGAGTTTGCATATAACGGGAAACACGACCAACGACAAAGGAAAGGTCAGTACGGGAATGAGTCAATTAGAAAAGACTACCAACAAGTTGACGATACAAGGTGGCATATACTTTAAGGGAAGTACAAGTGGCAGAAAGTTTGACTCCAGACTGGAAGGGAGAAGGGGCTAGTTTACAATCTTCCATGTGGAAGTGATGAAGAAGGTCACAAGCATACTTATACTAGGAAAGAAAGATTCCTTCGTTGTTTTGCAAGAGATTCCTTCGTTGGTTTGCAAGACTTGGAGACCAAGAAAATAATGCAAATGTCCTAAGTCTGACATTTCAAAATTTTGCTTAAGACTGGATTCCACATGGGTTATAAGGTTAGGGTCACTACCAGTAAGGATAAGATCATCAACATAAAGAACAAGTATGATGAGATGGTTTCCTACTTTCTTGGTATAGACATTGGGGTCAGAATGGCATCTAGAAAAACCAAAGTCAAGGAGAAAGCTATCCATTTTGGCATACCAAGCTCTAGGAGCTTGCTTAAGGCCATATAAGGATTTCTTAAGGAGACAGACAAGGCTACAGTTATCCTGAACATATCCAGGAGGTTGTTCCATCTAAATTTGCTACTGTAAATCACCATGTGAAAAGGCAGACTTGACATCCATTTGATGGACTTCCCAGTTATGTAAGGCTGCAAGGGAAAGAACAAGGTGGATGGAATTCATTTTTTCTACAGGGGCAAAGGTTTCATTGTAGTCAATCCCTTCAACTTGGGAAAAAACTTTGGCAACTAACCTTGCCTTAAGTCTTTCAACACTTCCATCTAATGCATACTTAGTTCTATAGACCCATTTACATCTGACAAGTTTTCTTCCTTTTAGAAGAGGAACAAGATCTCAAGTATCATTCGCCATTAAGGAACGATATTCTTCATCCATAGCTGCATCCCAATCTATATTTCCTAAAGCTCTTGCAAAAGTTTCTAGATCATGATTCTCGGAAAATTGATCCAAAAGAGAAGAGGCTCGCTGAAACTGAGAACGTGTTCGATGTGGATCTCTAGGATCACCTCCAAGATCACCAGCTGCTTCACCTGTTGAATGGACCCATCGAGGAGGCATTGGTTCTGGTGCAATTGGAGGAACATGAGCAAGCAGAGGTGGATTTTCATCCTCATTGTCATCATCAAAAACTGGAGTTGGAAACCTGTCAAGGAAGCTCGAAGAAGAAGAAGAAGGCACAATCACCGAATCAGGCTCGCAGGCCAAAGATGGCACACCTGCCAAGTTAGGCTCGCAGGCCAAGAGATTTTCATCAAATTGAACATCTCTTCTAATTATTATATCATGAGAATGTGGCTGAAGAAGTCTATAACCTTTTACATGTTCAGAATATCCAACAAATATGCACTTTTCACTTTTAGGCTGCAATGCTTTCCGTTTTTCATCCGGAATGTGAGCCCGTGCTTCACAACCAAACACACGAAAGTGACTTACATCTAGTTTAATTTTTCTCCATGTTTCTTCCGATGTTATACCTTGTAAAAATTTAGTGGGTGTGCGATTAACTATGTAATATGCACAATTTATGGCCTTAGCCCAATATTGAAGATTTAGTCCCTTAGATTAGATCATACAATTATCCATTTCTTTTAAAGTGCGGTTCTTCCGTTAAGCTACACCATTTTGTTGTGGTGTATATGGAACAGTGTGTTGTTGTTGGATTCCTTATTCAGTGCAAAAAGTAGTGAACTTGTTGTTAACATATTCTCCCCCATTGTCAGATCTTAACTTAATAATTTGATAACCAGATTGTTTTTCAACAAGGGCCTTGTAGGCCAAGAACATGTTAAATACTTCGCTGTTAAGTTTTAGGAAGTAAAACCAAGTGTGTCTGGAGTAGTCATCAATGAAATTTAATAAGTATTTGAAAACAGAAAAGAAAACAGATGGAAGAGGGCCACACAAGTCACTATGCACAAGCTCCAAGGGAACCGAGGCGTGCCAAGAGGCACATTTGCCAAAACTGTCCCAATGATGTTTTCTGAGTACACAACCGAAACAAACACCATCCTTGCAAGATACCAGCGGAAGACCAGTCACCATATTTCTTTTACATAGTTGTTTCAATGAGCGATAATTTAAGTGACCAAATCGCTCATGCCAAAGTTTGCTCAAGTTATCACTATGAGCAACAAAAACTGAAGGAAAAGGTGATGACCCAAAGTTGTTAAATTTGTACAACCTGGTAATATCATCAACAGTTCTAGTAGTAAGGACATTTTGAGGATTTTTAAAATCCTTGATTACAACTTGGTGAGGTGTAAGCGTCACAGTTTTACCTTCACCCAAATGAGTGATTTGATAGACTGATAACAAATTGCAAGAAATTTTTGGAACACATAGTACATCACTGAAATCATCATTTTCTACTGGAACTGTTCCAAATCCTACAACACTTAGAGATCTATAATCACCAACAAATATTTGTTTGGTGTTACATTCATGTATAGTAGAAAAGATGGCTTGATCCTTAGCCATATGATAAGTTGCTCCATAATCAATGAGCCATTCATTTGAAGTAGAAGAAGAAGATGCAATATAAGAGTAACCAGAAGCACAAAGTGCATGTCCATGAGAGTTAGATTCTGAAGACAAATCTAAGCTGATGTGGTGCTTCTTCATTGTTGCTTCCAAGGGTGCCATCTTCTTAAAACATTTAGATTCATCATGATTATCTTTCCCACAAAAATTGCAATGACGCTCAGTCTTCTTTCCTTTTTGCTTGGATCCTTTGTCATTTTTTAAAGGAGGAGCTGACTGAGAGGGTTTGGGACCCTTGTTGTTTGGCTTATGATTGTGAAAATTATGTTTCTGGGGAGACTTGGACTTTTCTTTCTGTTGGGACAATAGGCTTTCCTAGATGTATCTGCATTGTTAATTATTCCAAGATGAATGAGCTTATCTTGCTCTCCAATTAAGAAATCACAAAAGGATTTAAGGCTAGGCTCTTGATAGCTAGCTACAGTCAAGGATTATTTCATGGAGTAGAATGTAGATACAAAAACAGAATATGCAGGTCCAAGTTTTGAAAGAATATGATAAATGCATTGTTTGTCTTCTTTCTTAATCTTGCATTCGGCACATAATAGTCTAAGAGTTTTATACTTAGATAAATAGTCTTGAATGCATGAAAATTCATTTGGATTCAAGGAAAGCAACTCATTCTCAAGTTGATGACCCCGAATTTCATTGTGTTTACCAAACACAGATTCCAACTTTTCCCAAGCGAGATTAGGTTCATCAATTCCAGATATGTGGAATCGCAAATCAGTAGAGATTGACATCCCAATCAATCCACAAGCTTCATCACATCGATTTTCCCATTTAATTTTCTTATCATGATCAATGGGTTCTATTTCTTTCTCTGAGGTTATCCTGAAAAGTCCCCTACTTCGCAGAACATCCTCCATACGAGATTTCCATGAGAAATAGTTAGAACTTGTAAGTATAATATCACAAGGGGTGGACATACTCTAAAATAATGGCTGAAAGAACATAAACTAACTGTCTGGATGCAAAGAGCTCGAACAAATATGCGGTTTTAAAAGAAATGACACTTAAAACTGATTCTGGATGATGAAGTTATGCTTGATCAAAGAAAATGTTGAAGATGTCCCCAATAATGACGTGGCAGATATTAACTTGACCAACTAAAAAAAAGAAGCTCCTCTTCCCAAGATCAACCTTTGACAATCACTTTTACAATAAAGTTGATTTGAAGTGAATCACTTTTGTAGAATAAGTGATGTTCACTTTTACAATAATGTGACTTTTAAATAGTGCAGCAATAAATTAAAAGACTTAAGTGACTCACTTTTATTTTATTTTATTTATGTGAAATGCACTTTTACAATAAAGTAACTTGAAAATAGAAATTGAATGCACTAAAAAGCACCTTGATAAGTCTTGCATGTTCGGGTACACAAGGTACTCCCAAAAGACCGAACACCTTCAGAAACCGCTTCACACAAATAGATCATAGATCAACACACCAATGTTTGTCACATGGTTAAAACCCTCGAGAGGGAAACAGTACACGGCCCCATCCAAATAGCTACTTGGAGCAATTTATTATGCAAAAGAAAGAAAGTTACATGATCTTCTCATAATCGATCAACTAGCCAAGGACCCTCTATGCTCTTTAAATAGAGATCATATACCAATCGGGTGTTAAGCCACGGATCAATGGTAGATATGATCTAAGAGAAGTTGAACCGTCGGATTACTCTATGTCTAGAACATATCATAACCGTCAGATTAGAATATTTACAAAATGCATACTAAAGAAACACACTTTTACCTAACGGATATATTACACAAGTTGATCTTAACTAACTCCTAAGTGTCTAAATATCCTAACAATGGGTAAAAAGTTTGAGTTGAGAACTGACCATGATGGGTTAAAATACTTGTTTGAGCAGCCTATTTTGAATGCAAGACAAAGGAGGTGGATGGAATTATTATGTGAATATGACTTTGACATCAAGCATATCAAAGGTAAAGAAAATAAAGTAACCGATGCACTTAGTAGGAAGATGCATGTAGCAGCTATCAGCACTAGCACATCAGATTTGAAGGATAAGATAATTGAAGCTAGTGTTATTGATGAACTTTATTAGCAGGTGAAAGAAGGGTTGAAACAATAGAAAATTCCACAGAAATTTGATAAGTATAAGTTTAAAGAAAATGGGATACTCATGCATAGAGATATAGTTTATGTGCCTAATGTGGGAGATATAAGGAAGGTGGTTTGTTGATGTATATGTAACTTCAGAATGTATTTCACTTGTATTTCTTATATATTGTAACCCGATGTTTATTTTGGGATGTACTTGAGTTATGTCATGCCCCGATGTTCCTATCGGGAAGGTCTATCATGTAAACAAGTCATGTCAAGTTATTGTGGGTAACCATCCTATTTTCTAAGGGTTAAAGTCCCCATAGTTCCGAGGCACTAGGGTTATTAGACTCTCCTAGTGAGGTCGACCCTAGTAGGGTTTTTGTCATGTCGGGATTAGTATAAATAGAGAGTTGGACTCTCTATTTATCACACAACTCATACACACTCAAGTGTAGCGCATATTTGAGGAAGGAGAAGACACTGGGGCTAGACAAGAAGAAGGTTACTGCTGTCGGGAGATCACTTACTGTTTTGGGTTCTAATTTTGGTGCTAATTCTATCTCTAAGGAAGTTGCAGGGTTTTCACCATTTATGGTTTCCCCAAGGATAAACACTGTGTTCATTGTCTCTTGTGTTTGATTGTTGTGCTTGTTATTCTCTTAGTAAAGATCCTAATATAATGCTAGCTTAATGATGAAATTCTAACATGGTATCAAAGCTAACCTGAGAAGAAGACACTATGCAACTGCACGAACTAGGGATTCCTAGTTTGTGGATCTTCCAACACAGATTTTCAGCAAAAGTAAGGTGGAATAACTCTCCTCCTTAGGGTGCATCTTTCTGTTGAAGCAAAATCCAATTCTGAGGTTTTTCAGTTTTGGACCCAACACTACTGCCGAAAATTAGGGCTTTTCACAGAAGAGGAATTTTTTAGTGAGCCCAAGCCTAGATTGATCTCCTCCCCAAAATCGAAGTTAGGGATAAATTTCAAGGCATTTGGGTGGACAGAACTCCAGAAAAGAAAAACCCTAATTTGCTACTAAACCAGCACTACAGGATTTCAGATCCAAATCTAGATTCGACATCTTGACCTGGTAGGATCTAAATTTTTTGTATTTCCAATTGAGGTTCTCAGTTTAAGATGTCTCATCATACCAAGCTTGATGAAAAGCTTGAGGGAGCTGATAACTTCCGAGCCTGGAAGTATACGATCTCCTTGGTCCTGGAAGAAAATGAGTTGGACTCCTATATTAATGAGGAGGTTCCAGTTCTAGAGGGAGATGAGGCTAAGGCCTTGCATAAGAAGAAGTTGGTTATGGAAAAGAGAATCATTGTTGATTCTATCAAGGATCATCTCATACCACAGGTGTCCTCCCTCAAGACACCTAAAGCTATGTTTGATGCCCTAACCAAATTGTTTGAAGGGAAGAACATAAATAGGAAGATGACTCTGAGAAACCAATTGAAGAATGTGAATATTCAGAATGATGAGACTATTCAGTCTTACTTTACAAGGGTTTCTCAGATCAAGGAGTAGTTGGAAGCAGTAGATGAAGAAGTGGAAAATGCAGGGATTGTGATGACCACCTTGAATGGTCTCCCTAGATCATGGGACTCTTTCATTCAAGGAATCTGTGCCAGAAAGAAGTTAGTCAAGTTCAGCAGACTATGAGAAGAATGCTCTCAAGAAGAAGCTCGAATAGCAGCTCGAGAAGAGAAGATGGGAAGTGAAGATCAAGCTCTCACAGTTCACTCCAAGAAAAACAGAAGGAGCCATTATCACTCCAAAGGTAAGATCTCACACTAAAGAAAATATCTAAATACTATTAGATGTTACACATGTGATGAGAAAGGTCACATATCCATATTCTTCCCTAACAAAAGAAACCTAAAGAAGAAGGGAAACAAGAGAAGACATCATGCCCATGCTGTAGAGGATGATGAACCTTCCATAAAGAGAATTAGACAAGAAAGTGATGATTCTTCAAGTGAGGAAGAATATGTACTAATCTCTGCTCTCACGAGAACTGTTTCACATGGAAGCAATGATTGGCTCATAGACAGTGGTGCTTCCAAGCACATGACAGGATTCAAATAATCATTTGTGAAGCTATCTGAACATGAGTCACCTCACAAGGTGAAACTTGGGGATGACTACCAATATCCAATAAAAGGTAGTGGTGAATCCTCCTATAAACTAGACTCGGGAAATTCTTTGAAGATGAAGAATGTATTATTTGTTCCAGGACTAAAGAAGAACCTTCTCTCCATATATGCATTGGATGCAAAAGGAATGAGGGTTTATTTTGTAGATGGACAAGTTATTATGTGGCCAAAGGGAAATACTTTTGATGATGCAATAGTGATTGGAGAACAAGTAGGAGGTCTATACAAGTTGAAGGGCCAACCAGATCAAGATTTGGTTCATTACATAGTAGAACCAAATGAACTTTGGCATAGAAGGCTTGCACATGTGCATTACAGAGCACTACCACTTGCAAGAAAAGCTATTGAAGGTCTTCCAGAAATTCAAGCAAAACATGAAGGGGTCTGCAAAGGATGTGTGAAAGGAAAGAACACAAAGAAGACATTTCCAAGTAGCGAAAGCGAAGAAAAAGGAATCTTGGAAATTATCCACTCCGATGTATGCGGACCAATGTCATAAAGCTCACTAAGCGGGTATGTGTACTATGTCTTTTTTATTGATGACTTTTCTAGGAAGACATGGATTTACTTCATGAATAATAAAGATGAAGTGTTCAGCAAGTTCAAGGAATTCAAAGCCTTGATCGTGAACCATACTGAAAAGAAGATCAAGACTTTTCGATCAAACAATGGCGAAGAATTCACTTCAAATGAGTTCAAGGAACTATGTAAAGAATCAGGGATTAAGAGGGAGTTGTCTACTCCTTATAATCCACAACAGAATGGGATTACAGAGAGGAAGAATAGAACTATCATGGAAGCTGCAAGAGCTATGCTTCATGATCAAGATCTTCCTATGCATCTTTGGGTAGAAGCAACCAAAACAGCAGTGTATGTATAAAAATGTACTCCACATAGAGTACACGAGAACAAGACTCCTGAAGAAATCTTCTCCGGCAAGAAACCAGAAGTCAACCATCTCAAAATATTCGATTGTCCTATGTACATACACATTCCAAAAGAGAAGAGAACAAAATTAGATCCTTCAGGAAAGAAGGGTATATTTGTGGGATACTCTAAAAGCTCGAAGGCTTACAGAATATACTTCCCAGGGTTCAAGAAGATTGACATCACCAGGGATGTAACATTGGATGAATATTCAGCCTACATCAAATCCAAAAAGAAACCTTCTGAAGAACTTGAAGAAGTAGAAGCTCCCAGAATTCATGATATAATCATGAATGAAGAAACTCAAGAAGAAGATCGAGAATTTGAAGAACCACAGACCTGTAGATCCACCACAAGAGAAGAATCCTCACAAGAGGAAACCTGCTTGGGTATGAGAGATTATCCAAGGTGTGGAAATATATAGGGTTCCAGAAGAGAATCTCAGAGAAATAAAGAGAACCAGATCCTGTTCCAGTTATGTAGCTTTACTATGTGACTTTATTGATAAAGAACCTTCTGAGTATGAAGAAGCGACAGAACGGAAAGAATGGAAGGATGCGATGATCGAAGAGTATCAATCAATCATGAAGAATGATGTTTGGGATGTTGTCCCAAGACCAGAAGGGAAGTTAGTTGTAACTTCTAAGTGGATCTACAAGATCAAGCATGCTACAGATGGTAGCATTGAAAAGTATAAGGCAATATTTGTGGCTCGGGATTTCTCTCAGAAAGAAGGAATAGACTATGAAGAAACCTTTGCACCTGTAACTAGATACACTTCCATCAGATCGGTACTTGCTTTGGCTGTAGTGATGAAATGGAAGATACACCAAATGGATGTCAAGACTGCCTTCTTGAATGGTGTAGTAGAAGAGGAAGTGTATGTGGAGCAGCCACTTGGTTTTGAGACACATGACAGGGAGTCTCATGTGTGTAGATTGAAGAAAGCCCTGTATGGTTTGAAACAGGCACCCAGGACATGGTACGGTAGAATTGACAGCTTTCTATCTAGTTTGGGATTTACCAAGAGAAAAGAAGATCCCAACCTTTAATACAAGGTGGAAGATGGCAACCCGGTGATGCTTTTACTATATGTAAATGATCTGTTTGTGACAGGTATGGATGGGTTGATTGCTGATACGAAGAGAAATATTGCTACTGAGTTTGAGATGAAGGACTTGGGAATGATGCATTATTTCCTAAGTATGGAGGTGTGGTAGACTGCAGATGGAATCTTCCTTGGAGAAGGGAAGTATGCGGTAGAGATCCTGAAGAGATTTGGGATGATGGACTGCAAGACATTAACCACACCTATGGCATCAAACCTAAAGCTATTAAGTGATGCTTCATCAGAGACAGTTGATGCCATGATGTATCATCAGATGATTGGGTCCTTGATGTACCTGACGAACATGAGACCAGATATCTGCTTTGCTATGAACACCTTGAGCCAATACTTGACAGATCCGAGACATGTTCACTTGACTGCTGCAAAGCATATTCTGAGGTACCTGAAAGGTACGGTTGATTATGGGCTCAAGTATAAGGTTGATCAGAAGATTAACGTGGAGGGTTATGTTGATTCAGATTGGGCAGGCAGTGCCATTGATAGGAAGAGCACTTTAGGGTGTTGCTTCAATATGGGATCAAGTGTGATCTCGTGGTTTAGTAGGAAGCAATCCTATGTGGCACTGAGTACAGCTGAAGTAGAGTATGTTGCAGCCTGTTCAGCTAGTTGTGAGGCAATATGGCTGAGGAAGCTACTGTCTGATTTATTTGATCTCCAGTTAGATGCTACTTGTATATACTGTGACAACCAGAGTTGTGTAAAGTTGTCAAAGAATCCAGTATTCCATGACAAGTCGAAGCATATCGAGATCAAGTATCACTATATCAGGGATATGGTGCAGAGAGGAGCAGTGAAGCTCCAGTATGTTGCGATAGACGAACAGATAGCTGATGTGTTGACTAAGCCATTGGCATGAATTTTGAGTACTTCAGGGAGAAGCTTGGTGTTCTCCAGATCGATATTCCTCCCAAGAGGAAGTGATGTGCCTGTGCTAAGCCTTTCTGACATGGTGACAGGATTGGTTCCTTCCATGGTCAGATATAAGTGTTGTTCCCTTCCTACATGGTGAGAGGATTGGTTCCTTCCATGGTCAGATGTAAGAGCTGTGGCATGGTGAGAGGATTGGTTCCTTCCATTGTCATGTATATGTGTGAATCCCACATCCAGCATGAAAAAGGGATGGCTCTATGAAGACACATCTAGTATGAAAAAGGACTAGCTCTGTGTAGATGGCACATCCAGCATGAAAAAGGCCTGGCTCTATGAAGACTCATCTAGTATGAAAAAGGACTAGCTCCGAGTAGCTGCCACATCTGGTATGAAAAAGGACCAGCTCTGTGATGCCTCATCTGGTATGAAAAAGGACCAGCTCTGTGATGCCTCATCTAGTATGAAAAAGTACTAGCTCTGTGAAGACTCATCTAGTATGAAAAAGGACTAGCTCTAAGTAGCTACCACATCTGGTATGAAAAAGGACCAGCTCTGTGATGCCTCATCTTGTATGAAAAAGGGCCAGCTCTGTGATGCCTCATATAGGATGAAAAAGGACTAGCTCTGTGAAGACTCATCTAGTATGAAAAAGGACTAGCTCTGAGTAGCTGCCACATCTGGTATGAAAAAGGACCAGCTCTGTGACGCCTCATCTAGTATGAAAAAGGACCAGCTCTATGATGCCTCATCTGGTATGAAAAAGGACCAGCTCTGTGATGCCTCATCTAGTATGAAAAAGGACTAGCTCTAAGTAGCTACCACATCTGGTATGAAAAAGGACCAGCTCTGTGATGCCTCATCTAGTATGAAAAAGGACTAGCTCTATGAAGACTCATCTAGTATGAAAAAGGACTAGCTCTGAGTAGCTGCCACATCTAGTATGAAAAAGGACCAGTTTTGTGATGCCTCATCTGGTATGAAAAAGGACCAGCTTTGTGATTCCACATATAGTAAGAAAAAGGACTAGCTCTATGATGATACATCTAGTATGAAAAAGGACTAGATTTGTAGAGGTTCCTATGACAAGAATAATCAAGTGATGATCCAGATCCAGTGATGATCCAAATCAAGTAATGATCCAGATCCAGTGATGATGTCTAGTGATGATCCAGATCAAGTGATGAACCAGATCCAGTGATGAACCAGATCCGATGATGAAGATGACTTGAAGATGATGAGGACTTGAGGATGATCCAGAAGATACAGAGAAGAATACTTGTGCTGAAAATTGTGTCGAAAGAATACCTTCCTAGTTAAGAGAGAGTGTTGATGTATGTGTAACTTCAGAATGTATTTCACTTGTATTTCTTATATATTGTAACCCAATGTTTATTCCGGGATGTACTTGAGTTATGTCATGCCCTGATGTTCCTATCGGGAAGGTCTATCATGTAAACAAGTCATGTCAAGTTATTGTGGGTAACCCTCCTATTGTCTAAGGGTTAAAGTCCCCGCAGTTCTGGGGCACTAGGGTTATTAGACTCTCCTAGTGAGGTCGGCCCTAGTAGGGTTTTTTTCATGTCAAGATTAGTATAAATATAGAGCCGAACTCTCTATTTATCACACAATTCATACACACTCAAGTGTAGCGCATAGTTGAGGAAAGAGAAGACACTGGGGCTAGACAAGAAGAAGGTTACTAATGCTGAGAGATCACTTACCATTTTAGGTTCTACTTTTGGTGTTGATTCTATCTCTAAGGAAGTTGCGGGGTTTTCACTATTTATGGTTTCCCCGAGGATAAACATTGTGTTCATTGTCTCTTGTGTTTGATTGTTGTGCTTGTTATTCTCTCAGTAAATATCCTAATATAATGCTAGCTTAATGATGAAATTCTAACATGGTTATGAAGGAAACACATGATGTACCTTATGCCGGACATTCAGGTTATCATAAAATAGTAGCAGTAGTAAGGAAACAATACTATTGGCCAGGTATGAAGAATGATGTTGCAGAATATATAGCTAGGTGCATGGAATGTCAAAAAGTTAAAGTTGAGCATCGACATCCAGCAGGGTTGTTGCAACCCTTGCCTATACTAGAATGGAAATGGGATGTAGTGACGATGGATTTCATCACCAAGTTACCTAAGATGAGATTGAAAAATGATGTGATCATGGTTGTGGTAGATAAGTTCACTAAGGCAACAAACTTCATTCCAGTAAAAACAACTCACAAAGAAGCTAACATTGAAAATATTTACATGAAAAAAGTATCCATATTGCATGGTATTCTGAAGGAAATAGTATCAGATAGAGATTCAAAATTTACTTCTAACTTTTGGAAAGGATTGTTCAAAGAGTTTGGTACAAGTCTAAACATGAGTACAGCATACCACCCTCAGACAGATGGACAAACAG